>CABEEJ010000916.1:176839-199597 GCA_901482245.1 Timema douglasi | reverse complement strand
CTAGCATCGGGTCAGCCCAGACTGAGCTGACGCCGACTCTAGCGCTCCAGTTTACAGAGCCCGCCACCCCATGCGCACGCTCAGTGTGTGGGAGAGCTTATCAGAAATACAGTTTAAACATATTCTGTTTTCCCTGACAGCACCCCATGACACGCCATGAATAATATTTTACGATGTATCTAACGAGTGTGATTAGGTTAATTTCCTTTGGGGCTATTTATAAAAACAGCAGGGGCCGCGCAATTTATGATACTACAACGAACGTGTTCAAGGTCACCGTAGACTGGGAAGACTATTTTTGAATAATGACAGGGCGTATTAGGGGTGATTTTCTAGGAGTTATTTATATATATGTCCCAATGTATATCAACATGAATGCGGATCAATTTTATCAAAAAATTTCCTCAAACTGGTCTTTGGATTGAACTTTAAATAGTATTAGTTCCCAAATCACATGTTGCGTGCTCTAGCATGTCACTTTTGTGTTGGACGGGATTTCCGGTGATGAGGAGATAAGGGCTTTAACCCCGATTGGGTACACTGCGGTTCTTTTCTTAAATGGTTACCCACCTACCTTCTACGAAAATTCGGGTACATTTTCTTAAAATTCGGATGTTCTCATCTTTAGCCCATTAGCGTTATTAGTTTAGGCGTGTAATATGAACAGCTAATGAGATGAAACGGAAAAAAATAATTGAAATTACATAGTATACAAGTGTGGAGTGCCAGGCTTCCACCGTGGTTCGGATCCCACGTCAACTCTAGGTCCTCAATCTTATCTAAAAATTACCCTACCATTACACATTAGTGTAAGTGCGTACAACCCGAACGGGTAGTAAAACGCGGTACTAATAATAATAAGAATAATAATAAAACTGAGTGTAGACATAGTAGTTGGCAAGTGGCAAGAATTACTGACTAAACATATAGCAAAGCAGTGTGTGAACACCTCAAGATGATAACAAAATAATACGCTTGTTTTTATTATTATTATTTATTCTTTCACCTAAACATTAGATTCATAGTGAAAGAATCGGGTATAGTCTAAGAGACACCCTAGCTATTATTATTTCACCCTTAATAGCACTTGTTTAGGTTATAAACATACATTTATGCTGGGCAAATATGGACGAGGGAGATATAATTTTAAAGGAAATGTACCTGCGTTCACTTGGATAGAGAATTGGAAACCATTTATGCAAAGCAACCATAATACACCTAACCAGCATTCAAATACTGATCTTTCCCCCATCTGTAATTCAGTCCAATACGAGAGTGACGAGTCAGGTCATCCATATATATATTAAAGTGATGGATTTTTAAGTCTAGTATTGGAAATAATTTATATTCTAAAAATGCACGCCCAAAATGCTATACGTATATTTTTTTAAATCTTCCACTTGCGATTCTGGTGCAGTATTCGACAAATAAACAAGTAAATAATGAAACGGTGAAAAACTGTAGACGGAAACGAAATGCAAAAAAAGAAAGAAAAAAAAGGTACTCCCTCCGACCCCTGTCCTTAACGCATTCGAGGACAATACCGTAGAGTTAGTTCTTCATGCAGGCCGAGAAGAGGAATAAACAAAAGGACATTTCGACAGAGAGGACAAACTTGCAGTGAATAACCTGCAAGGACGCGGAGTGGAGCCATGAATACCAAATAAAGTCTCCCAATCTCAAGATGGGGGCTGACTCAGCCTCGTAGACTCTGGAGACTGTTCTATTGGGGTCCTCGGGGTGGAAATAAATCACAAGGAAGGAACTGACCTAGAATTCTCACCCCAGAAGAAGATGAAAATACAGAGAAATGGTTTAGAACTCATATAGCCCCAGATATATTCAAGAGTATTGAAACAGTGTTCTTCAGGTGTAAAGAAGGAAAATGCGTGTTAAGGAAGGTCTTTTTACCGTTTTTAAAACTAAATACTTTATGGTCACAACCAATAAAATAATGTTCCGATAGAGCGTTACGTTATCTCAACAGTTTTTGAATAATTTTCACTGGAATTCTGCAAGATAACTTTATCTTTTTGTTTAAACATTTTCTCACCAAATTCCATTATATCCATTATTTCCATTATTAAATGCCATGATAAATATTAATAAACTGTTGATTTTACTATATCTAGAAAATTAAACTAAGCGTATCTACTAAAATACTATATATTATTATTATTATTATTATTTTAGTGCGACTTACTACCCATTCGGATTATACGCATATTTACTAATTACACTAATGGTTTAGGGATTAGGAATGCTATACAGTGTGTATTTTAATTGGTGTCAAATATTCTATGGGCGTATTTCCATCTAACAAACACTATTAAATGTTCACAAAAGCATTAGTCTAGAAATACTACATTTTAGAATGTTATTAAAGGTTTTTCTCAAAGATGGATTAATCGTGGGGTATCCATCAAATAACCTGTTCTAACACAAGATTTTAATCAAATGTGTTTTTATCTCTGGGGACATTTAAGGTCCATTGTTTGCTAAACTCCTGTTTCTGATATTGGCGTTTTAAGAGATTGTATCGTAAATGGATGTGAGAAAATACGTCACACCCCAAGTGAATTTAACGAGTTACATCAAGACGTGAAACGCAGGCTCAGAGGGTGCATCGAAGCAGGAGGACACTATTTTGAACAATGTTTGTAACAAAATGTATTGTCTTGTGTTTTGTTTGGTTTTGTTAAACCTTGACTTGTTTAGTTACATTGATTATTTTGTTGGATTGATTATTAATTGAAATGTAGAATTCATCCTTGCTCAAAAACTTAGCATTTCTAGCAAGGCTCTGGAGACGGAGTTGAAGTTGGAGTCAGAGTTTGAAGCAATTTTGGGTGGAGTCGGAGTTGGAGTCGGTAGAAATCTACTTATCCATAAATTGTATTTAAATAAATATATTTTAAGTCCATTTAAACTAGTAACTAATCTGATGATCTACGTGTTGGTGATGAGATGTCTTGTACTACCACGTTGGTACTTTTTTCGTGTTTATTAATTAGTTCAAATTTTGCTGTAGTCAAATGATTTTACTATAATATTTTTTTATTACGAATTAATATATAAATGTTTCGACTGAAGCAACCCAGTATAAACATTTATCTTAATTTTCTACACATGGTGATATCATCTATTTTTTTAATGTTTGACATGGGCATTATCCTCATTGTAGTAATAATTATTATGATCATTATTATTAATAATACAAATCTGCCATTAAAAAAGGAGTCGGAGTTTGAATCGGAGTCATAATCGGGGAGTAGGAAAAGTAGAGGAGTTGGAGTCGTAGGTTTAGCCTACCGACTCCGCAACCCTGGTTCCCAAACCTATGTTTAGGTGAACCTTTCTTAATGTTGGGTCGATGGGAATATGCCCCTAAAATATTTGACACCATATGCGTGGAGAGATAGTGGAAAACCGTTTTGGGAAAAACCACCCTCACTACACGCGACCTATATTTAAACCTTGATCTTCCTGTAATCGAAAGTCTAATCTACTGCTAGGGTAGCGCTTTAGGCCATGTGATCACCAAAATGGGTTTTATTTATTCTGATCAAAGCAATGTTTAGTTATAAAAACAACAAAAATACTGGAATTAACTCATGTTTCTTTCCAACGCACCACAGAACACTTATTGACTACCGATAATATTCTTAGGTTCAAGTCCCAGTGGAATTAGAGCTTAGTTTTTACGCGAGGGTAGATTGTGGCTTATTCGTTGTCCACTATTAAAGCGGTTCTGACCAATATTAGCCCCATTAGTATGTTTGTCACTGGTAGGCTAATACACTTTTGAAAATATTATGTTACTAGTAAATTCCATACAGAATAAAATCTTGCACGTGCCAAGATTGCTAAAGAACTTGTATTTGATTTATATATACATCCCTGGTTTAAATCCTGTATTCATATGTCAAAACATAGAATAAATGTCTCAATTAGTATTGGAGTAGTCTGTTGTCAGTAATGTAATCCTGATGGAAATATTTAAATGAAAAAAGAAAAGATTAAAACACCTGCTTTATCAATCAAAACTGGTACCATAAACACTTTTTACGCGTTCTTATGGTCACGCTCCCTAATACGCAAGGCTCACAATGAACCTGATTTTATCAAGGCTCTAATATATTCTGGGTGTACTAGGTAAGTTTAGTTCAAAAGTTATTTATCATTGGTGACCTGATGCTATAGGGGTAAGGTATCAGACTTCAGTGCTGAGGGTCCGGGGTTCAATCCTTGGTCCCAGCACAGATTTATCTGATTGCCAAACCCTTCCTTCACCTATGAGAAGACTTGTATTAATTACAACTCGTGAATGTGAGGAATGCCATGTCTCACCGTGGTTCGGATTCCACGTTAAACTGTAGGTCCTCTATTTCATCTCACAATCACCCTAACATTACACATTAGCGTTAGTGAGTATAACCCGAACGGGTAGTAAAACACGCTGCTAATTATTATAATAATAATATTAATAATATTATGTTTTATCATTGTAGTTTCCCCATACATTATATAAAACAATGAGGGTACTTAATCAATCCCTACTCATTAGATTAGGCCAATCATAAACCGCATGTTAAACGTACTGATGCAAAAAAAAAGTTTGAATTAAATGCACTCCTTATAATATTTACATGTTTATCAAATTAAACGCAATCAATACAATCAGGATTTACACTAATTTGTGGGGACATGATATTCGGATAATTTGAGCATTTAATACAAGCGGTCATTTTGAATAAATTATGGCAATGTTTTTCGCTTTCGTCGTGACGTCATCTGCTATCAAGAATTAACAGCCTAAATACGTGAAATGATTTATAAAAATAAATACTAGCCTTGGATCACGTACAAAAATAAGAGATCTAGTGAATATAAAAATGTAAAGTGCTGCTATTACCAATTGTAACAGAACTATTAACAGAGGAAGAAATGTATATTATGGATGTATCAATCTTGGTCAGTTGTAGTAGAACTGACGTACTAATATCCATTGTTACTACAGTAACTGTTAAAAACGATATTTTTTAATGTACATGAGATACTCAATTCATACAATAATTACATTCTTCTTAAGTGTGTAATTTTATACATTCTCTAAGAGAATTAAAGAAAATGAATTCGTAATTTCAAATTAAGTTAGTCTTTACATTTAAAAAATGTTTTCTAGACTTACAAGTTTAGTAGATTTTCAAATGAGGTTGTTTTTGTATGGTTGTCCTTTGAATTAATGAAAGTATTTTGGAGATCCCCTGTATAAATAAAAAAATTGGAGAACGTCCACGGATATGGCCCAAGTTTTTATTTGTCGTATAAAATGGAAACAAATTTCCCCACACCCTTTCCTCTCATATTTACACAGTCTCTTGAATCCGAGTTGTAGAGTGCCACGAAATCAAATTTAGAAAAAAGGGACACAATCTGAATACATTCTCAAAGTTGATTCGTGGATAAAACAGACACCAATTTACCCAGCTAAAAAAAAAAAAACTTTAGGCTTAGTCGTGAATACGTAACGTACAGTCGTAGGCGCTCTAATACATAATCTCGATTGTTATAAAACATTATTTTCAGATACCAAAAAATTTGTGAGATAAACTATATATTTCTTTGTACTGTTTTTTAAGTACGGAGTTAAATGTTGGATCTATATGAGGCCAAAAACACCTGGAAATTACCATTATGGTTGTATAAATGCCTAGGTCTATATTTCCGTATCACGGAATGTAAGACCAAAGTGCGTATCTAGATAATCCAACGACCGCTTCGTTAACAAGCCCTAACGAGGGTGTGTTTTAACATAATCTACGTATGTGCAACCCGTCCTTACTACTCGTCTGGACTATAGACTATACGCATATTTATTCTACTAAGATAATTATGGGAATTTTATTTAAATTTATAAAAAAACCTATCTACATTTGCGTAGGTAAAGAGTGGTAAATTATCTATAAAGAAACAGCCTTAGTTTAAGACAAAACAGTTGATATTATTAAAAATACAAGAATGCTGAAATGAATGACCTCCAGCTCATAGTTTTAAAGAAGCTATGGTGTTTCACTAAAGCACCTAAGCTTTTATAATACTAAAAAATTAGAACTAGAGTGCTGTTTTATCAAGGTGTAGAGTTAATGTCACCTAATCTAAAAGTCCTACCAACCAATAATTTTTAAAACATTTTGCATTTGTTCTATTGATTTGTTTGGATAAAAAAGTAACATGATTGCTCAATATTTCTACAAAACAAAAGTGTTCGCTTTAAAACAGTGTTGGTACAATTATTTCAATCAAATATTTATTTTCAGATTTAAATCATTTAATTCCTCTATGTATATTGTGTCGTGTTTGTTTCAATTTTATTTTTGGAAGTATTTTAGTAATGAGACTATCTATATAATATACAAATTACATGCCTTAAGAGAAATCACCATATTTAAAGATCAACTCAGTTATGGAAACTCTCTGTGGAATTACTCCTTTTTGCGATAAATCGTTAATCGTTAATCGTTAATATAACAATTTTAAACCGATGTTGTATAGGAAGTCTTCCTACTTTATATTAACCAAAACTTGATGGTAAATGTCAATACTATTCGGATAGTTTAATAAATAATGAATTTATAATTGATTCCAACCACGCTATAGATAATAAGGACCTGTAACAAAAATTTAAAGCAAGGCGTAGCCTATATTGCAAGGTAATGGAGGATACAATTTAACTATATTGATTACCAGCCAAATTTAGATCTTAGAAACTATCAGCGCTATAATATAACTTAATTTTAGGATACACTCTAATACAAATACTCAATACAATTTATCTACCATCAAGCAAATGATTAAAAACCTTACTTGAAAGTTACATATTTTAGGCTATCACTTAAAGATGACGTTTGAACCTATGTACGACTATTAATATGAGGAAAAACGGTCGATATATGTGTAGTTTTCAAGGGAAAAGTTAGTTGCATATGGGCTGCTTGAATCTGAGAATGTTTGATTAAAAAATAAGAGTGACTTTCCGCACTCGACTCGACGTCTCCAGTCAGGATATGAACTTGATACGAACGGATTAGGGAGTAGTACTTAGGGGTATCAAATAAGACAGAATCTTACACACGGGCTTAATAACAATCGATTTATGTAAATAAACCCCACCAGCAAATTTACACATTCTAGAAGCAACAGTATCGGTGCGGCCAACCCAAACATCATGTTATTGGAGTGGAAAAAACTGATAATCAATACCAGAATGTAAAAGCGTTGTAGCGCTTGGTTGAAAGATGCCAAATCGTTTATCAAACTGTTGAATTATGCAACGAAATCCTATTGCCTTTGCGTTTCCTTTATACAGCTAACTTGTTAAATATAGATTATAGTTAAATATGGTTCACATCCGAGGCATGTAAATGAGTTTGTCAAGAGGCAGACGATATTTAATATGATCAAATAAATATTTTAAGATCCCATCTCAACGTCTGAGTGACCATAAAGCTAGATACGTGATGTACTTGCATCATAAATTGCTTAAATATTCTGGTAGTCATATATTTTTCCTTAGCCAGTGTCTCACTACCCATTCAAGCTCTCTCTGTCTCTAGCTATATATGTATATATATTTATATTGATTTATTTATTTATCTAGAGAGAGAAAGAGAGAATATATTTACATTTAAATATTTTTTTATCCATTCAGAAATAATATAAAATATTTTAAATCAGGATTGGGATCCTTAAATTATATGAGTTTTTTTTTAACTCGGCTTTTTAAAAATAAAGTAAAAATATTTTATGCTTAATTTGTTATTAGCGTTCCATGTGTGGAATATAATAATTAATCATTTAAAAATTTATAATTTTCCATACACGGTAATGAAGATTCTGGAAAGGGGGAGACTTGCTTTATGTTATCATGTAAAAACCAGTCAATGTGGGTAGCAGTGTCAAAATAACGTTTGACGTGGTTAGATATTTAATAGCTAAATAAAGAGCCGCCTGTATGTTAATGAGAGCAAACATAATTAATTAAGTTTGTAACGAATAATGGATTTTATAATGAGCAGAACAATAAAGTAAAATTAATTTTAATAAATCAAACCGTTTCGGCATCACTAAAAGATTTAACCCCTCCCCCAATACTCCTTCCCAACAGTCAAGAAATAATCTCTAACTCTGGTCTTGGGCGTAACTAGGCAAACTGTTTTGCAATCATGTGTGGAGCTATAGCATTTCTCGAGGGCTAATCCAATTAAGTTGCTACCTTTCAATGCCAACGGAGTGTACATTTATATATTCACATAATAACTATGTAAATAATATGTATATATAATATATATGTTATGTGTATAATATATATATATATATATATATAATTTACATTGTTTTCAAATTAATGTTCTAACCAAAACCAACTTTTAATACCGATAACCTGCGATATTGTGTCAACCCGCCTCTATTGACGAGTGCCAGCCCAATATTTCAGAAGCATCTTCCGACAGATTGATGGCAAGATTTTGGACCTTGATTGATATCTGACCGCCTCCTAAACTGATATCTCTCGTCAAATATCCGTCAAGAGCGACAATAATCTCGGGGGTCACTTGGCTCGGAAAGCAAGTTAGACGTAACCATCTAGCCACTTTCAGTATGTGATTCAGTCGCTACACTATTATTGTGGTTAGGGGAATTTGTATACAAATGTTTATTGCATTCGTTTGGAAAAAAACAATCTTGCGACGGAAAAGTTTTTATAAATGTATCTTAAATACTTATACTCTTACTAATACGTACTCAAAATCTTACTACCCATCCGGAGTATTCAAATATTTACATAGATAAGGCAGGAATGAGGAAGACCAAATATGATGAACTAGGTTGGACGAAGAGAGAGAGCCATTGGAGGAAAAACTTTCAAAGGTCACCTGATTTGGATTTCAACCTTGTGCAGCCCATTCTATTGTGAGAGTGATGCCATATACTATACGTCATCTTGAGTAAACGGGATATTAACGTTCATTTTCTTGACATATCAATTATAACATGATTTACAAAATAACGAGTTTAAACACCGATGTGATATATATTGATTAATCTTTACCAATACGTACGTTATTTGAAGTTCAATATGGCGCTATCCCAAGCTATAGCCCCTGTATTAAAGTTCTGAACAAACAAACATTTACAATATTACATACATATTCATAATGGAAGCTCAAGAACTACCATTAAACTTATTTTATTTAAGCCAAGAAATATCATGGATGTTCATGAATTTTTATGAATCGATAGATAAATATCATGGAAGTTTAAGAACGCATCGGTGGATAGTACTTGTTCTTAAACTCATAGTTTGAATATACAGAAATCCCAGAATGGTTGTAAGAAGCGATTAAAAATAGGATAGTTAGCTCTGATGATAATTTACGGTTTTGGAAATAAACACAATTGAACTTTATTTTTTAGGGCTATGAAAATACATTCCCAATGTAAAATATCATAATTTTACTATATTCTTCTTGGTTTGGTATTGACTTAATGTTTTAAAATGAACTGCTTTTTTCTCATTTATTGAAACTTAATGTTATTACTGAGAAAAAAAAATGTGTAGTATTACACCGTTGCCTTGTTATTTCCTAGAAGGCTCGATCATCTGTAAGTTATCTTTATCTTGAGGATTTCGTTTCTTTGACTTAGGAAATAGTTTTAAAAAATAAGGTACTCCACAACCTTGAAAAAGTTACTACTTCTGTTGCATTTCTTAAATGAGTGTATTTGATTTTTGTTAATTATGGCTGCTCACTAAAATGTATGCTAAATTAACATTTATCTACGCAGTTAAATACATTTGGTTATACAAATAGTCGGAACATTTTTAACCATCTTTAAGCATCGATTAGTACAATTTATTTAGTTTAGTATAACTGTTTTCATGTAGAGGTAAAAATAGTCATTTGGGTACCCTGATATTTCATAATTTAATTATAGAATATTATTTGTATTATATTATAGATTAACTTGCAAATCAAATAATTATGTTTATTGGAATTAATCTCATTTTTAAATGTCAACAGATAAAGAGATAAAGATACGCTTGTCACGTCAAAACCTTTCAAAAGTAGGGGCGTATTCTTAGAAGATGAATATGTATTATCTAGTTAAATTGTTTCAGGGGATATTTGGGGCCCATAAACTCTCTCAGCCGCTGGTGGCTGTTGGGGTAAGGGTTATCTTTCACCGAGAAATGTTTTTTAATCGGTGACTTCGAAACAGTAGCTCTCAAACCTTTGTGGAAACCCCTCCCCCTTTATTATGCTAAAACTAAAAGAGGACAACATGAAATTAAGTGTCTAAATAAAAGCTAACTACATAGGCCTACTACAACACTTTCTCACTTTTTGAAGATAATGTCACTCAGGTGAGCTTCACTGTACTTCAGCACGTTGTCCATCACTTTCCTCGGCATAGCTCATCAAATTGTTTCCGTCCCACCCTATATTTAAAGTTAATAAATATTGTTACAAACACAAACTATGTTTTAACAAATACCAAATGTATTTATTTTATAAATTTTTTTTTCAAAACTATGCCATGGTTTTGTGAATAATAATTATTAGAGATTTTGAAATATTCCCCATAATTTTCACAATGCTTTGATTGTTGTTTGCTTATGATGGGCCCTACGTTTTAGAACAATACAGTTCATTGTACAATGTTTGCTGGCGAAAGAAAAGTGGAGTTTTTGTCTTACTGGACAAGGTAATTAATAGATTTATAGCTTGGCTTGATGTTTTCAAGTACCAGTAACATTTCCTGGTGTTTATAAACCTGTAGGTAAAAGCCCTAAAATAAGAACAACATAAAACACAATATATTAGTAAAATGAATCTGTATTGATTTTCAAATGAATAATTTAAACAAGTTTAATATTATGGTTGTCGGTGACCTGGCGGTCTAGGGGTAAGGTGTCAGACTTCTATGCTGGCGGCCGGGGTTCAATCCTCGGTCCCGGCATTGATTTATTTGATTACCAAACCCTTCCTTCACCTCTGACAAGACATCTTGTGAATGTGAGGAATGCCTGGCCTCCACCGTGGTTCGGATTCCACGTTAAACTGTAGGTCCTCCATTTTCATCTCACAATCACCCTACCATTACACATTAGCGTAAGTGCGTATAAACCGAGTGGGTAGTAAGACGCGGTGCTAATAATAATAATAATAATAATAATAATAATAATAATATTATGGTTGTGTGGGTCAGTAGTCTCATACCCAGATATTACGTCACTGTCCGAGAGTTAATATGTAATTCGGTTACAGTCTTCGTGGTGGAAAACTAAATAGAACACACTACCCTATTCCTGACTCAATTGACGTTGTAGTTAATCTGTTGTATTACTACAAAATATTCGATTTGCATATTGAAAAGTTATCTCTACGTAAAATATGAACACACTACTTCCTCTCGTGTACCTTCAACAAAAGCGCCGGGAGCTTGGACAAGGGTATACCACAGACCCTTGAACCCTCCCGCATGTAAATGTGTCCAGTTTTGCATACAAATAGAATTGAAGTAGCATTCTATGCTGTGAACAGATTACACAGAGGGAAGATTCAGTAATAACATTGCTTCCCAGATCAAACTGTTAAGTTTATTAAGCAACAAGCAAGTGACCCTTAGAAATGATTCTATCCTCGAGGGATGACATACATGGTGACATTCTTTGAATGTTCAAATTTCGACTCTTGGTGAGCGGGAAAAGACTTTAAATGTAGTAGTGAATGACTGGTTTAAAGGAAACCATTACGTTTAATGGGATTGCATTATCAACGTGGGTCGATAGCCTTACATATTATGATGTAGCTGTCATTTGAGAAGTCATGGCTCGCTCCCCTGATCAGTATAGTAATTGAGAGTTTCGAAATATTTGGTAAAGGCCGCCCAGGAAGTGTGCATGAGAAATTTGTAAAAGTATATATATATATATATATATATATATATATATACTGTATTTATATTTTAAGCTCACATTCAATGAATTTATTTTTAACTGTAACGATACGTAGTTCTTAAATTCAACTGTCAAACACCTTGAAGCAGTCACTAGTGCATCAGTATACTTAATCAAGAGTCCCGGGTCAAATTCCCGGGATGGCCGAAATATTAATCACAGGTTAAATTTGAGCTTAAATTTCACTTAGTTGAATAACTAAGTTTGTTTGAAAATAAAAAAATATTAACAAGTGTAAGCTATAAATAGTGATTAACCTATTTCAAATCATTACAATTTACCAGCTATAAGGGGGCTTATTTGCTATTTTATGCTTTTCAGGTAACTTTGTTAATATAAGGTAAATTATCTAATATAATGGGGATGAAATTAATTATAATTAGATATACGTATGTGGTGTAAAAAATGAAATATGTATATTACAGTTATTAATATTATTATACATTATAATATTATTAGCTTTATCAATAATAATATAAATTATTTTACTACTATATATAATATATAATTTTTTCAGTGTCTAGTTATACTAAATTTTAGTCCCATATATTAGATTCTTTACCTTAACAATAGTACGTAAAAAAAAGTTTGACTTCTTATAACTCGTGAACTATAATGATTTGAAATAATTGTACCACTATTTAAAGCATATCTTCTTGTTAAAATTGTACATTAAAATTTTTATTGTCTAATGACCTTTACTGTTAAGAGACAGAATGCTATGTCGAGTCTAGAGTTTGGTTAGAAAGTTTACATTTAATATCTCACATTATTTATAAATTAACTTGATAATACTTTGCATACATTTATATAATGTAATTATTAAATAAAAAGTTGATACTTAATGAAGAATATGATAAAAATCCAAACGTCATAATTTTCTTCCAATCGTTTGAAACTATTTTAAGAAAAAAGAGTAAAACATAGCCCTATGCAATTTATAAAATGTAAATATTAATTAAGAAGTTGAGGAATACCAAATGGAAAATATTATAAAAACCCAAAATTCTAAATTTCCTTTCATTCATTAAGACACAATTTTAAGAAACAATAGTAAAACATAGTTAATTGTAAAAAAGTATGAGTACACAAAATCTTTGTATCATTTCTAATTGATATTTTTTATATTTTTTCTAATAATGTATTCACCACTATGAGTAGGGTATACCTAAGCTAGCATGAGCTCATTGATTAATACTGTCCGAAGTGGCCTTTTAGACCAGAACTAAGATATTAGTCCTTTCATGGGGCTGTGTTTTTTAATGGTGCGTAATCATTCCCTTCCTCTGACTGCGCGCCTCACTGAATCATTAATGAGTTTCTATACGAAAGCTTCTGGTATTTTTTTTTTGTTACAAACTCGTGGTTTCCATGGCACCTGAGTTTCCTTCTGAAACCCAGGGGACCCAGATGTTATTAATGTAAATGCTGCTTACTAGGCAGTGCATAAAAATTCAAACACATAAAATGTGGTTTAATGTTTTACTTTTCCGGCGCAGGTATATGTGTAATATCTCGTTAGTGAAAAACAAACTTAATTTTAGGATAAGCTAAGTTTTAGAAATAGATTATAATGGCATTAATTAATCAGCATATAGATATTCTGTAATATGTGGTTAAAATTTAGTATTTTACCCTTTAATAACATTTTGCTATTTAATAGTGAAAATTTAATGTCATAGCCTGTTTATGTACACTCCATTTATCCTGAAAGGTGGCGGTCTTACCTTGACGGAATACACTATGATCCTATCTTACGAGCTATATCTTGGTGGAATAATGAAATGTGAGATTGTTCTTTCAGGGTAAACGAGGGGTATATTCTGTTTGTACCGAAGGTAGCAATCTTATTTCGACATAATAAACTATGGAAAATCTTATACAAAAAAAAAAGACACAATAGTTTTAATCTGTCAATGTGAGACTGTCACTCCTCGGGGTTAACGGAGTGTATCTTATTTTAGCCTCTTTAAACATTTGAACAAATACTTTATATTTCGAAAATATATGAGTCACACTTGACAAGTCTTGTAAACCTAGAATTTGTGTGTCTAGTATAATCACTTTAGTATTATATAGTTTCCATTATTTGAACCGTAACTTAAGATATTTAGGGACCCACATTGGTGGGCACTCAATGTAAATGTAAACCTGTTTAGTCTGTTTTTCACTGTGTACTAAAGGTATATCAGCCTAAATACTTTTTCACTCCTACTTCTCACAAATGTGGGTTATATTTAAACTTATTATACGTTCCTCATTCCTACCACATTATTAATTGGTATATACTAATTACGTTAATGTTATGTTAATATAATTAATATATATGTTACTGTAAAAGTCCTAAAACTAGTAAATCTTATAATTTACCAATATATACTAGCATTTACCAATATATGATGGTAAAAGTTCTAAATATATTTTTTCATTTTTAGTTTTGACTATCTTTAGATTCCGTTGGGGCGAGGATCCCAAGTTATAGTTTGGACCAGCACTCGGTAAACCAATAACCTAGCATAGTATATCATAACATAACCTAAGGTTAGGCTAAGTTATTGGTTTACTTTGGAGTGCTGGTCCAAACTATAACTGGGGATCCTCTCTCCCACCTGACTTTAGAGATGGTTCCAACTCAAAATGTAAACATATTATAATATATTTCGGACGTTTACTAACATATATTGGTAAATTATAGGATATTCCGGTAAAGTCTAAGATTTACAAGTCTTCGAACTCTTACAGTAACATACTAATAACGTTAATGTGGTAAGAATGAGGAAGGTAATCCTATATATATATATATATATATATTATAATATATATATTAATATATTATATATAATATATTATATTATATACAATATATATTATATTATATATAATATATATAATATATTATATATATTATATATAATATATTATATATATTATATATAATATATTATATATATTATATATAATTTATTCTTTAAAGTAAAAATAAAATAATTATATATATATATTAGATTAATATGCAAACAATGTTAAACCTACATTTTTAAAAATAACAATAAATAATTAATAATATTACTTTAATATAAAATATATATTTTATACTTAATATATATTTTATTGTTTAAAATAAAATAAATAAAATATAAATTATATATAATATATCTTATTATTTTATGTATATTATATAGATCAATATCAAAACAATGTAACAACCTACATATTTTTTTTAATAACTATCAATAACTAGTAATATTACTTAGCACCTTATTTTACAAACCAACCGGGTCGGTGACCTGGCGGTCTAGGGGAAAGGTGTCGGACTTCTGTGCTGGCGGCCGGGGTTCAATCCTCGGTCCCGGCAAATATTTATCTGATTAACAAACCCTTCCTTCACCTCTGACAAGACATCTTGTGAATGTGAGGAATGCCAGGCCTCCACCGTGGTTCGGATTCCACGTTAAACTGTAGGTCCTTCATTTCATCTCACAATCACCCTACCATTACACATTAGCGTAAGTGCGTATAACCCGAACGGGTAGTAAGACGCGGTTCTAATAATAATAATAATAATAATACAACCCATCCGGTTCATACGCTTAAGTACTAATTACGCTGAATGGCTAATAATTGGAAAGGTTGAAGATTGAGTAGGTGAACACATATTTGCGTGAAGGTAAAGTGGAAAACCATTTATGAAAAACCATACCCAGTCCACCCAAGTGAGATTAGAAACCTCTATATCCCCATCTTCAGCGGTTTAGCTCAATACGAAACTAGCACGTTAGTTGACTACACCACCGAGGAGGTCTAGTAACAATCGCAGGCATATATATATATATATATATGTGTGTGTGTGTGTGTGTGTGTGTGTGTGTGGGTGTGTACATATATCGGTTTTGTCGTTATTGGTCTCCGTCTCACCGAATTGAGATTACTTATGAAAAAATTGGTAGGAAATAATTATAAGGACTACTTTTTCCCGAAAGTGATCAATTACTAAGGGGGCTTATGAACCCTTGAAAATCACGTTTTGAAATGCTTTTATGTAAAAATATCAGAAATAGCTTGAGTTAGAACAACAAATCCCGGATGTTTTGTTAAATCCAATATTTTAAGCCTCTGAAAACTTGATTGGTAATATAATCCCCCTTCACTAATTAAATGGGGTTTGCCATCATCTTTAATAATTTAATTTTGTAGCACTGAGCTGTAATTGATTTTTAATGACGGATTATTTATCAGCATGTCTAAATTAACAGAAAAGGTTTGTCTTGTCGTTAACTCTCTCAGGTTCACCATTTCCGAGAAATCACAGTTTGTGAGTGTCTGGGAGTTAGGCAGCCGTTAGTGCCTTGGAGTCAGGCAGCTATTTGTGCAGTGTTTCAAGATGAAGACATCACTTTGGTGAGGGTGGCACCCACCAACAAATCAGTGAAGGGGAATGAAAATACAAACCAAGTTTTTATAGGTTTAATATCTTAGTTCGACCAAAAACTATCCAGGGATTTGTTGTATAAGGTCAAGCTGTTTCTGATATTTTTACATAAAGGCATTTTAAAACGCCAATTTTCAATGGCTCATAAATCCCTTAGTAATCACTTTCGAGAAAAAGTAATATATTTATTTCCCACTTATTTTTTCATGAGGAATCATCTCCCTGAGGTTCTTAGACCAACAATGACTCATCCTATATAAATAAATGAAAATACGCTAAGATATGTTATTAATCTTTTTAAACTAAGTGCATAGAATTGAACTAAATTTTTTTTTTTGAACAACTTGAGCCCTTATTTACTTACTAATATTGAAAAACTTAACTACATAATTTTGACGCATATATATTTTCAGTGTCTGTCTGATTATGGAATAATTTTGGGTATGTCTGTTTGTATATATGAGAAAATCTATAGAGCGGTGTTTAGTGGTTGTGTCGTGTGTTTATTCATTTGATATTGATGAAAACTTCATTTTTTAAAATGCCTAGATTGCTGATGATAGAAGTTTTGATATTTTAAAATAGACTAGAGATACTGATGATGATTTTACAGCTATTCATCACTGTGGTTTTCATATTTTCTCTCCACGTTAATGCGGAAGCGTTTCCTATAGACAGGCATCACAAAACTGTCAAAAGTGAGCTACCAGAAGCTCGCAACAGCATTTTAGGTAGTTCTCGTGGAAAACTTAATTGTCAATTTTCAAATTAAACATAAACGTTGATGACTGTTGCCTTAAGTTTAAGATAGTATGGCCTCTTGTCTGAAAAGAAAATTATCCGGTTCTGGTTCACGCGGCACTCAAAGCGAAAGTGTTTCTCTGCTTTAAACTACTTATGGGAGTTCTCATGTTCAGCTGCAAATGGGTAAAACAAATTCAGAAGCAGGTTCATAAATGAACCATTATACGACTGAATTCAAATGAGAGAGGAAAGTTACCCATAAATATTTAAAATATTTTGTATGAAAGTGAATGCCGTTCTTCTATGTGAGTTAAACACCAGTTTTTTTCAAATTTGTTTAAAAAAAATTAATAATACTCTTTTCATCTTCTAGCATTAAAAAGTTCATTTTACTACGAGATATGCCAAACTTTTATTATAATTCCATAACAATTACGAATCTGAGGCACAAACCCCATCCCCTCATTCATTGGCCCTCCCTCACAACCAAGTGAACGAAGGTGTGGTTGTGCACAGGCACCAATAAAGGCCAATATACGTTACGGCAAGTTTTTAATCTGAGTGTCTCATGAATCAATTTGGCATTTTTAAAGTAACTTTCACAATCAAGGAATTTGGCAACCCCTGCTCCAGACTATATTCCTAGTTTATAGCCCTTAAATAAAACTGTTAATAATAATTTCGTGAAAAAACCTATTATCTTTACTTATTTGTTCACCATATTCTACTACCCATTATGGTTATAAGTATACATTAATTCGCTGGTGATATAGGAATGAGGAGGGTCTAGTTTTAGAGGATGTGTATCCCACTTTAAGTGGAGGGAGATTGATAAATAATTTACTATAAACACCCTTAGTGCACCCCACTGGACTATGAATTTTAATATAGACCAGGGATGTAATTAACACAATAATTTCAATTTCAATTTCAATTTCCTTCATTATAGTCCTGGCCAACAGTTGTAAGACCTATAACAGGCCAGCACTGAAAAAAACGCAAGTACCATACAAATACATATATTTAAACGAGAAAATAAGATAATCAAAAATGGCTAAATAATGTTATATAATGATGAATAGTTACAGAAAAAATAATAGTAATTAATAATGATAATAATAAAAAATAGCAATAATAACAAATAACTAAAGAGTGCTTAAAAACAGTAACAATATGCAAAAAATAAATCAGAATATTGTGAATTTAAATATTATAGGCAGAACCTCTACATGATAAATTATTGAAATGGAATTTATTTAAATAACTCTCTTAAGTTTAGCTTTTCTTTTATGATATAAGTCGAATTCGACAAATCTAGAATTGGTGCTGTGGATACAATGACCTACAGGTATAAGAGCTATTGAGAAAAAATAATTTTGGATTACGAGAAGCCCGAGAAGGAATATGAACGTCTACATAATCAAAGGCAAATTTGCAATAATTTTTGCTATTGAAAATATTAAAAACAAAAAAGGGCTTCACAATAAAGTATACGCGAGAAGAGAGTTTGGAGCTCTAAGAGGTTTCGATTTCTTTCATAATAATAATAATAATAATAATAATAATAATAATAGTAGCTCGATCACAAGGACGGACATATGAGAGGCTATCATTCAGGTACGTCTACAATGAAGAAAAGTCATCTAAATAAGGATATTGCTTTTTTTGTGCACTGCGTCTTACTATCCATCCAGGTCATTCACATATTTACAAAGCTCAATTAGTGGATTCTGCCGGGACTAAAGCCCTGACCCCCGTCCCCAAACGCTGGCAAGCAGTAATAGACACATTTGACGTCTTAGTCTATAGGCCCACTGATGCGGTTTATATTAATAATCATGTAATTTAAATTGTATATTAACACATAAAAAAATAATCTTCCAATAAATGAATACAAACTTATTTTCTCTGCATGACTTCTTTATATTGGAATCAAGCCAGTAACTTGAAAGGCAAATGTTTGGTGATTCCATTATATCTGGTATTGTTATTTTAGACTGTTCAAATCCAGCTCAATTATGTTGAGAAAACTAGGTATGTAATTTACATGCAATTTATTTCTTCATTCATTCATCATCATAATAATCATCCTTCCATACCTCCAGCGAATTGGGTAGACATTTTTCGAACAACCTGCTTCCTATTATTTCTATACTGGTATGTTTCCATACTCACTACAACTACGCAAGTCTCTCCTTTGATTTCCAATGTATCCTTTAAAAAGGTGGGGATGCAGGACCGCTAGGAAAGCTAGGTGGTTTTGCACTTCTAATACCATAACTTTTTTGGTCAAATTAAATCAAATAGTGCCTCTATACAAACATATAGTTTAATTTTCTTCACATGGTGATATCACAATATTTAAATTTCTGTTTTGATCATATTGGCATTATCTAAAGACCTTTTTAAATGAAGAAAAAAGTTTTCATAAAATTTCAGGACACTATTGATAGATACTAAACACCGTATGAGGTCATAATGTAAATAGAACTAAACTCTATATTTGTAGAGAAGCGATATTTGACTTATTTTGCTAAAAAATAATATTTTTCTATGAAAATTGCAAAAACATTATATTTTCTCGTATTCCCTGAATGGTCCAATCGCCTTCTTCTAGGACCTCCAACTGGTCTACAAACCCTGCACATTTATATCCAAAGTACTGACTTGATACTTAAAACTTCTGCATCCTCCTTAAATATCCGAACCACTTTAGTCTTACAGTACTCATTCTTTCCTACAGTGTGCAGTTATTGAATCAGTAAATTGTTTTAACTTTCCTTTCCTATATGATTACCACTAAGTATATTCTTTATTTATTTTCAAACCAATTTATTATATCAGAACCTAAATAAAAAGTTAACTCAATTCTAGAACAGAAAAAAAAACCTTTTCTTCCAGATATTAACCAAGTATCTTTAAAATGGATAACGTGATTTTATCAAACATAAAGTTCTGTCAATGTTGAGAATCAAACCCGGGAGCCTTAGTGACATGTGCATAGAATAAAATATATTATTGCTTATAGTGATTGTATTTATTCATCTATTGTGTAAATTATTTTTGGCTAAATTAAAATAATATTTTAAATTTAAGATAATTGTTTGATGCACGCACAGGGGCTTAAATGACTAGTAAATAAAGTAATAAATAGTTTCTTACCTGAAAAATATAATAGAATGTTCACCTAGAAAATGAAGTGGCCCGAATATCACTAGTAAATCCAACAGATTGCGAGAACTTACCTGAAAAATTAAAGAAGTAGAATTATATTTCTAAATATAACTTCTTGATTCTTTCTCTATACAAGCCACAATCAATAAAAACGTTTAATTTAAATAATCAATAAATACCAAAGCATACAGCTTAAATACATATTATATATATAATATTTTAAATAATAGTATAGTTTATGAAATATTAATATTTCTCATCGAAGGCGCATGCATTTATTTTGTTTCAAACCATGGTATTGTGCAAGAAAAAAAATACATCTCCAGAGTCAACCGCTTTACTATTAAACATGTTAGTACTTATTTTTTAAATGTCTGAAATAGCCTTTAGACTTGTAAACCACTATTGGAGTACTAAAGAATTGAATTGAATTGCGCTCTCTTAATAACATGGCGTGAAAAATGAACCACTACACCCAGTATAATATTTGAAGGAACTGTGGTTCTTTTATAGAAAAACTTTATCAATTCTTTCTCAGTTAAATGTTGCCAAATATCCTCGCTTTCAGTTATGTTGGAAGGTGTTGTGTTAGGGTAAGCAGTAGTTACTGGCAACCTCAACTAACCAATGTTGCGAAACTTGTCTTATATTTGAGGGGATAGTGCCCAAAAAAAAAAATGAGAGAATGAAAACGCTGTTTCCCAATAGTAGCCAAAGTTCCCTCAGCGATGATATCCGGTGCACAGAGTAAATATTACATGAAGAGTGCAATGGGGTAAATTACTATTATTATTATTATTATTATTATTATTATTAGCACCGCGTCTTACTACCCGTTCGGGTTATACGCACTTACGCTAATGTCTAATGGTAAGGTGATTGTGAGATGAAATGAAGGACCTACAGTTTAACGTGGAATCCGAACCACGGTGGAGGCCTGGCATTCCTCACAATCACAAGATGTCTTGTCAGAGGTGAAGGAAGGGGTTGGTATCAGATAAATCTTTGCCACGACTGAGGATTGAACCCCGGCCGCCAGCACAGAAGTCTGACACCTTACCACTAGACCGCCAGGTCCAATGGGGTAAAGAAGTACGGGATACACCATTATAAAGAGAGTTTAGTTTTGTGCCATGTGTTGTGAAATTAAGATTCATTTAGGCTACTTTGAAGTGCTTTATTACCAAGCAAAGATAATTTAGACATAAAATGGATTTAAAAAATCTTTTGTAGTAGTACTACGTCTTACTACCCGTTTCGGTTATACGCATGTTTATTTCTTTTTTTTTTAGCACCACGTTTTACTACCCGTTTGGGATTTACGCTTATGCACTAATTACGATAATGGTTTTAGGGATAGAGAAGGCTATATTTAGGGTAAGTGTACCCGCATTTGCGTGGAAGAAGAGTGGGAAGCCATTAATGAAATATACCATTGGTACACCCGATCTTCCCGTTTTAAAAAGGCTAGTCTTAAACGAGAGTGACGCCTTAGACCAATCAGCCACTGAAGCGAATAAGGAACTTGGTATATCCCTGCTGGTGGATGTCATGATTTATTATTTGAGTGTATTAGTGCCATTTTACTAATTTGTTATTAGCCTTCGTGTAGAATGTATGTATATTATATTCAATCATCTCAATATTTTAATAAATCACAGCTAACATGATAGTCACCCACAACGTTGTCCGCATGGAAACAAATGTAAATCATATCTAGTATGGTTTTTCAGTAACGAGGAGGTTGTGGTTTAAGCTAAAATTGGATGTGTCTAAGATGTTTTTCGTTGAATGGTTTTCTAGCTCTGCTTACACGCCCATGTATTTATTCTTAATCCTATCTTCCTCATCCATAAATAACCAGAATAATTAAATGCTGTTAGCTGAACATATATCCTATGCTAAGCTCACACCTTGCTTGTATTTGATTTTTTTAATTAGTAATGGTCTAGGCATCAGGCCATGTTCATTCTTCATTGACGAGTAAGAAATATATCGTGAGTCTCTTCAGTGGCCACGTGGTCTAGGGTGTCACTATCGTGCTAAACTGACTGGTTTGCTGAAGACGAGGAGATCGTAGTTATAATTCAGGTCGGTTCTACTGAGAGTGTTTTTTATAAATGATTTCTCCCACTCCTCCCACGAAAATGTAGGTAGATTACCACTAAAATGATTCCTTACACATTCCTACCCCATTAAAATATTTACAATTTTATATGCGTATAGCCTTAAAATGTAGTATGACGTGGTGATAAATATATATATATATATACATATATCTGTGTATATGCATGTATATATATAAATATATCTGTTTATGTGCATATATACATATATTTGTATATGTATATATATATATATATATATATATATATATATATATATA
>CABEEJ010000916.1:113931-176826 GCA_901482245.1 Timema douglasi | reverse complement strand
TATATATATATATATATATATATATATATATATATATATAAATTACTGTGAATGTGCTGAATTATTTATTTTGTAAAATAACCAATGAATGTATAGAATCACTGGAAGCGAAGGTTTATTTAACAAATAGTAGTATTTATCTAAACTTACCATTGATTTTATAAATTTACTAATGCAGTTTGGCAAAAGTATGTATTATCTACATTTACCGGTGATTTTATAAGTATCTAGTGTATGTTAATAAAAATATAGAACATGAATCCAAGCCAACCTAAACTAACCTAATCTAACCTAGCCTAAGCTAAAATAAACTAGTTAAAGCGTTTCTAAACTATCCTAACGTGCATAAACTAACCTAACCAAAACTAATATTGACATGACTTATTAGCATTCACTGATGGTTGAGGGTAATTTTCTAAAATCGCCGGTGATTTTGTAAAATGTTTGGCGAGTATTTGGAATAGTAAATACAATTTTTACATTCCCCAAGTGAACCAGTGGCTTTGTAGAATCACCAGTGACTATATAAACTCATCATATTCAGCACATTCACAGTATCATATATATGGTGAGTCGGTTAAGGAGGACCACCTACCAAAATGGTGAGACGCATTGCACACGTCTATAAATCCCGCGTTATTTTTAAGAAAATATATATTATTTTAAAATATAGTACAAGCCCTAAAGGAATTTTAAAGCACAACCATATCTACATAGAATAAAAAGTTTGTTATTTTAAAGTTTTTTGAATTACAAAAAATACAAATGTAAATTTGACTCAATTTCAACAAGGCTTCACGCATTGTAAATCTGAGTTCAAGGTAAAACGTTTAGAAACTTAGATATAGCCTTCTTCGAACAAAAGTAGTTTGTTAAAAGTGCCTCGATTCTCAGGCAAGATAATTGTATCTGGAGAATTGTATTCCAGTTTATTCCTATCTTGAATTAAATAATACATGTTCTCTTTATTTCTATTCTTTTTATCGAATGGAACATGGCAACTCACAGAATCTGAAAATGTTTATTTTAGTCTTAAATAACATGCGAACCTTAAACTGTTATCAACATTTTACAATTTAAGATCTGTTTAGAGAAAATGCCAATATATCTGGGAATACTACCCTATTTTCAACAAAGTCCACAAATTGTTTAAGGTTAGAGGGGCTATTTCGGTGCCGGTAGGTTGTTTTTTTTCAAATGATTTGTTATTTAGAATAAATTTTGGAGAGTAATTAAGAATAGTTTTAACTAAAATTAAACTATGAAAATTTATAATAACTTTTGGAGAGTAATTAAGAATAGTTTTAACTAAAATTAAACTATGAAAAATATATATATATTTTGTTTTACAATTTAAAGGAAATATGGATAATTGGCTGTTCTAGTGAAATATTTAACACTTGTGCTTCCTATTATTTCAAAAGGTAAAAATTTTATTTGAACGATATTTAATAAAGATACACTATACTTTTAATATATAATAGGTATATATATTGATAATTTTTAAAAACACTTTCAATTCCATTATTAATGTAATTAAAAGTGAAAATGAAGATTAACTACCGAAACTAACTCTTGATACAATTATTACTATAGTGATAATCATCATTAGATTATTATTACCGTTTATTTTATAGTTATAAAAATTTGAGCACAAAATTTGTATATGCATTTTCTCTTGACTCACATCTTACTCCTCATTAGGGATATGAAAAATGTATCGATACTTTACTAATATTGTTTTTTTTTCGACACTAGTATTTTTTTACTCGATACTATTTTTCCGAGACTTTTACTGATATTAGTACTCACACTATGGTATCGGATCGGTATCGAAATAAACAACTTTTTTGTTATTTTCACTCGTGATGAGCTAAATTGTGAAGGAAGAATAAATGATGCAATCTCATAATTCTCACTCATTTTATGCATGACAAGCGAGAAGAAACTCTAACATTCAATCTATTTTAGCTCATCATAATTCGAAGGGGTTATTTCTTATTTATTTATCAATACATCCTGATGCCTGAGTGGGCGACGGGGCGAGTGGCAACCAGTCCACTGCCCCTTCCTTTATCAATGAGCACGGTGATCACAAACCAAACAAAAGAAGCTCTTGTAGAGCTCAATGAACTCAAGTGCATAAAGTATTCTCTAGGCAAATGAAGCAGAAATTTATGTGCGTTGTTTAAGCAGATGAAACAGGGAAGGGCGTCCATTATTATATTGTTTATCGTTAATAATCTATCTTGATAGAGTTTATAAACAAAGAATGTAGTTAAAATATGGCACCTCACAGAAGTGAATTATGAATATAAAAATAAAAAACATCTCCAAAATAAAATTTCGTTACCGATACTTAATGTTATCAATACTTTTATTTCAATACTATATGGTTTTGATATTTTTCTTTCGATACTTTTAATGAGTACAGTATCGATACCACATCCCTACTCCCCATCCGGACTATCAGCATTTAATTACACTAATGAGTAATGAATAAGAAAACAGAAATTGAAGAAAATTTACGCCAATTTTCGTGGAGAGAGAAAAACAACTCTCAGTACCTACACTGATTGGTATTATAAATTTCCAATGTAAAACCAAATTATAAGTTTATTCCACTTGCCTCTCAATGCGATATAGCACAAATATATCCACATAATCGATTTCTTTCCAACTAAAGATGATGAAATAGAAACAATATAGTTTGACAGGTTGTCTGATGATAATCTAATAACATTAAATTATTCATGTCTTTATTCACTTCCAGTGTCGTATTTTGTCTTCCTTTTTACTGGGTTAGTCAAGTGAATATATTCTATTTATCTTGATGTGCGTGTTTTATATTAAAGAGGCATTTTCTGCTTCAAATGTTTCTTTAGAGCGTCTGTCATTTATTTTTGTTAGGTCTGAAACTATTATACTCTCGTCTTTCGAGTTCTGACAATGTAGAAATACAGTTTTAAAAAGAGATTAAAGCGTTTTCAACACTAGTAGACGTTTAAAATCTTCCCTTTTATACTTAGGTCTGTACTTTATGAAATAAAGCTATGGTAGAGTAAGTGTAATATTTTATTTTAAAATTAATGTGTTCCACAATGGTCGGAATGCGATTAAAATTTGAATCTCATCTAGCCTGGTTTGTCGGTGATGGCGAGGATAAGGTTCGAGGCTTGGTGAGTGGGAGGGGGCTAGGTGGAAGACAAGTGGGGACAGGGTGAGGGTATGGTACTATTGTGAGGTGATTTTTCCTAATTGGTTTTACACTATCGCTTATGCAAATGTGGATATATATTTTCTAATATTCTAGCTTGCCCACCCCTATCCCACAAGTAAAACTATCATGATTAGAACCCAAATGGGTAATAAGACGTGACCCACTTCGGTGGCCACGGGGTCTAACGCACTAATCTCGTGTTGGACTAGACTGGGGATTGAACCCGGTCGGGTGCACTGAGGTTGCTCTTTCCTGAATGGTTTTTCACTCTCCCGCCACACAAATCTGGGTGCACTTATTCTAAAAATTAGGCCTTCCTAATTTCTTGCCCATTAGTGTAATTAGTGCATAAGCGTATAGCCAAAACAAGTAGTAATAAAACGCAGTGCTAAAAAAAAGTAATTACACAAATATGTTAAAAAAATAGATAAGAGCTAAGACAGTAGTGAATTAATCTAAGATGTAGTGATGAGAAAGTAGTAGATAGGGCACCTACATTCCCGCATTAGCGTTGGAGAAGGATTAGAAAGCTACAAATACATTAAATTTTTAAAATAACCCCCGATGCACCAGAGAGGCATTCAAACTTTAAAATCTCAGTCAATAACTAAGTGCAGTGCGAGTTTAACGCCTTGGATCTCTCAGACAAAGGCGTGGTTTCTAGTTTAAATCATATGAATTCGGTTTTTAAAAACTTTACCAATACCCTTCTCTCTTCAGTGTCATCTATAATATGTACCCGCTCGCTGACGAGTAGAAACACACACTCAAGTCCATGGATGCAGTACCAAAACCCGTCGTATGTTCTCAGCCAAGCGCACACACAAGGCTATCGCTGTATAACTTCCACTAAATGCATGTTGCATTGAGTCGACGCAACGCACCGCAATACAAGGTGTAATTCATTCACGACCTTAGTTTACTTGGATGACAGCTCAAAATGTTACTAGAAATACTCCCTAATATATCCCTACGCCATCAGCTGACATCTATCACTTTGGTTAACTGCAATGAAAACAGATCGTACTGTATGAATGTGATGATAGTTAACCACAGTAAATTTGGTCAATATTATTACATATTTATTTGAGGTTGGGCACAAAGCTTATTTATCGTTTTATTTCACTTCCAAAAAACTACTATGCAGAGCACTCCCACAAAAGGTATAACAAAAATAGCTTCAAAATAGCGACCAATTAATTTAAACCATGTGGTTGAAAATGACGGAAACAAGTTTTTTACAATGATGCACCCACGCAGTGGATAAAAATATTGCATTCAGTTAAATATTTCGAAATACGATAAAATAATTTATTTATATTTAAAAAAAGTGACAAATATTTTCTATTTTCCAAGAAAATACGATGCCTATATTAAAAGGTATTGATGTGTCCACTATCTTACACATAGTCAATAAATAACGTTCCAAAACAAAAAATAAATACTTTTAATAATGTTTAAAATATTGTTTCGAGTTGGATAAAAAGATATTAATAAAATTAAGGAAATAGTATAAGGAAGCATAGGTTTACGTTATTTTAAATGTAAATTATAAGAAGTAATTAAAAAACTTTACATTTATAGCAAAACAGTGAATTTTGGCAACCCAAAACGTAAAGATATGATTTTTTAACTGTCATCCAGGTAAAAATCTATCAATAACATACTCTAATTTAAGTTATGAATAGTCCTAATAATAGTAAAACCCATAACAGGGTTCACACATATCGTAGATATTGAAATTCCATTTTATTAAAGGTTTAATAATATACATTTTCAAAGTATTTTTAATACCAATAAATAATCAAAAAACATGATTTGGTGTTTGAATGATTTAATACGTTACTTTGAAAATATATTAGACTAATGATAATGGGGGGATAGGTAATCGAATCCCTGTCGGGTTTACTGAAGGTGGATTTTATCTCCCTCCAAGAAAATGTTGGTACACTTCCAAGTATATATGCATATAACCCGAACAGGTTGTAAGACTTGGTGTCAAAACAGAGTTTATTTCCATTGTTTAGTATCAGATTTCTTACACATTAATTTCCAAACAACAAACCTTGGTGCCCATTGAAAAATCACATGATTGATAAAACCTATAGCTCACTCTTCTACTTCATATTTTTAAAATTATTGAAAAAAAAGTGAATTCAAGTGCGTTTTTTTTATTTTCCCTAGATTTTCCGGGACTCTTAGCTGTGACACCAAACTCCTTGGTTTTATCAGGGTTACCTATTTTACAGGTTTCAATCAACCCTGGAATATTATTAAAAAAGTAACCTTACTCTTTGATATTCTGAAAATTGATAAATTACACCTGGACACGGGAATCGAAACCGGGAGTTTTGGCTTAGCACGCCAATGATCTAACCACTGAGCTATGCAGGAATCGTACCGTGGCTCACTAAAAAGCATACATAATAGTTTTGGCTATCTAATTCTTAAATATACAATCCCTTACAATTATATTAATTGTACAAGTGGCAGCATTAAGCCAACTACCTAGTCGAAGGTGACTGCTTTATCTGATAGCTCGTGATCTTAATAAAATCGCAAATTTGTAGCCAACGATTTCCACACGTTCATAATAGACTTTTCCTTAAAATATTAGGGAAGAATGACCCTTGGCACGGGCCGATTCCTGGATATCTCAGTGGTTAGAGCATTGGCGTATTAAGTCAAAGGTCCCGGGTTCAATTCCCATGTCCAGGTGTCAATTTTTAGAATATGATATCTAGAAGGGGAATTCCTCACTAAAAAGCATAAATAATAGCCTCTGCTATTTGAGTCTCACTCTTTGAGGTATAAGCGAAGTTGACAAAATAGGTTGGGATTATAAGGGATAGTTATTCTGTGTTGTTTATTCTAAATCAATGCATTGTAACGATAACGGTAACTATAATTCAATTCCACAAATGTTACTATGTTCAGTAGATTTCTTAGATTAAGTGACCCTTACAAACTAATATATTGTAACGCATGGTGCACGTGTGTGACCTGGAAGGGCCGCGGGTCGTTCACACATCACCGTGTTAACAGCAAATTCCTTTTATAAGTATATTGGAGCACGCTGCTGATAAAAAAAATACTGATTGAAAACGCACACAGAATATTCAAGGTTGTGATTATTAAAAATAAAACAATACATAAACTGTAAGAATTTAACTAACTAAAATTAAATAAGTTACTGAATTAAATATTAGGAATAATAATTAAGTCTGTAAGTTAATACTAGAATGAAATAACATGAAATGGAATAAAATAAAATAAACTAATAGTATTAATAACTATAAAACATGCAGTGACTACTCAAATATTTAAATTAGTCACAAAAATGTTCATGTTCAACATAGTTCACATTAACAATCAATGTCTACATCAAACGCGTCATTGCCTTAAGGCGCTACTGGTCCTCGCGCATAACAAGATATGCTGACCTGCGTTACATGAACACTGGATTCGCTGATCCACCCCCGGGTACGCTGACCCATTCACTGGACACGTTGGCCCACACAATGGAAACGCTAGCCCTCTCACTGGACACGCAAGCCCATACATTGGACACGCTTGCCCATACACTGGACACGCTGGCTCGTACACACTTGCCCACACACTATACACGTTGCCTCACAGATATATCATGCTAGCCCGTACAGTGGACACGCTAGCCCACAACTGGACACGCTGGCCCAAACACTGGACACGCTTACCCACTCCCGGGTAAACTACCTGGACACGCCAGTCCACTCACTTGGCTAGCTTCATCTAAGATTGGGGATCCTCTGGCTATCGCCAACCGTGTGTATATTGGGGTCATAGATACGAGTCTAGAATTCTCCATTTTTAGAGTACGGGTCAAAATATAACTAACCCAGACTCTCCCAGAACTGTCCCTTTATTTCAATTACGCTCCTCTTGTCTCCTCTAATACCCCTGTCGATAAGAATGACTGAAAACCTGCTAAAGGAGAGAGAGAGAGAAAAATATAACACAGTTAGGGTAAACAACGAGAATCACTATATTCTTGATGTTAGACATTAAAATTAATCTCGTGGCAATATAAGTTTGCTATTTTTAGCGATGATAGAGGTGAAATCAATAAATTTCAATCGAAATATTATTTAATTGGTTAGAATGATCTTAAGGAACATGAAACGTATACATTTATCAACATTTTGAATTAAATTATTTCTGACGATGACAATACCTCTCTCTTTTAGGGTTCAAGAGAAAGTAAAAAGAGTACTAAACATCTCCAAAGAGCATATATGAAATAATATACACTAATACAGAAACTTTTTTTTCATACACTTTACTCACAATTTCTTATTAATTTTATAAAAACTTATTTTACTAAATATCTTGGAAATATAAATATAATATAACATTTCTAAAAACATTATAATATTTATAATAGTCTTTAAAAAACATTGTAACATTTGTATAACTTTGCAGTGATAAGTTATTTTGTATCTCGAGAGCTTCGAAGATATGATAAAAATTGGATCAATCCGCGTATATAAAGAACCCTATAGCATGCCCGCCAGGTGGTCAGACAGGGTCCGGTTCCAAGGGATAATATCGTGCCCTCTTCTTTTTGTAATATTTGATTTCAGATTCGGAGAAACTTTATTTGTCCAGGGGCAGTTCGCAAATATTTTTTTTGGGGGGGAGGGGATCTGGGGACAAATTTCTGGAAAATATTTTACTGTGGCCTTTCTCTGGAGAATTGGTTATGTTAGACTCTTAAATAAGCTATTTAGAAGTGTCCTCCCATAAACCTTTTGAAATATGAATGCCCTAAAAGCTATTTATAGTGGTCTTTATATATAACCAAATTCCTTTTAAAGAAGCTATTTGAAGTGTTCTTCATTAGACCAATTTTTGAAAATTTGTTGATTCTAGAAGCTACTTGGACTGTCTTCGCCTGTAAAAGCTCTGAAAATTAAATGTATTTTGAAGCTATCTTAAATGGGCATCTCTCAGCAAATGGTTAATAATTGGTTGCTCTCAGAAGCTATTTTAAATTTTCTTCTTCTAGCAAATTTTATGATTGGTTGCTTCTAGAATAAATTTTGAGTGATTTTCTAACAATAAGATTTTGAAAATTGGATGTATCTAGAAGTTAATAAGAGGTTGATAAACCACCATATTTGAATTTCATGTTTGAGAAAATCGGAAGGGAGTGATATACAACTAAAATGAGGCAAGTTTATTCCAGAGGAAGGGGGGAGTTAATTTCAGTTAGGGGGGACAAATTCTTTCCAGAAGGGGAATGCTTTCGCCTCCCTGTTTTTAGAATATATTTTCTTGACACTGGTTTGTAGTTTTTTTTAAACTTTGTTTGTCGTCACTTTTATAAGATAAAATAAATGTACGATACCTATTTCTTAACTTGAGTGAACATTCAAATGTTATTCATATAATGAATTAATCGAATTGAGCTTGATTTATTGCCCAACTTTATTTGTGTGCCAAATTTAATTTCAGTACACCAATTATTGACCCCGTGAAATTTCTAAGACCTTAGTAAAGAAGGATAAGATTAGGTCAAACCATTGATGTAGTTGTGACAAATGCCACTAAGCTCCTCCGTTGGAGACCCCATCTAGTGGACTGGACATGCACTAACCTTTAGTATGGATAGGAGTTTTATTGCTTCGAACTCATATTTTATTTTATATATTTTTCAGCTTCTTATTATTTTAGCTGTGTTCCATGGTACCAATAGTCCCCCCTCGCACCCCTCGGGGAGGGACTGAATATAAATCAATTTCCTGTATAAAGTATATGCGCCAATTTATTTGTACTGTCAAACTTAGTCTCTAGGCCGATCCAATATTAAATTGAATTGAAGTACACGTCTTATGGAGCGTGCAGTTGCCGGATCTTACCCACTAGAGACAGATTTTGTATTAGAACCTTATCAAGTATTTTTTGAGATCCACGTCCTAGTAGCCGTTTGGGTTACACGCTTATGGAATAATTATGTTAATGGTTTAAGGATGAGTAAGGTTGAACTTAAAGGAGTGTTACTCACATTTGTGTGGAAAAAGAGTAGAATACCTTTTTGGAAAAACCACCCTTAGTACACCCAACCAAAATTTGAACCTCGACCTCCCCCTCATCGGAAGTCAAGTTTAACATGAGAGTAGCGTGATAGACTACGTGGCCCCCAAAATGGGTTTTTTCAAGTTGTACAAAGTTTATAAAATTTATTGGAATTAGGTGCATTAGAAGTTTGGCACATGCTAATAATTGTGTATGAGTGTATTTATTATTACTACTATATTAAACCAGATTTTAATAGACAATGAACAAAATCACCTGCGATGAGTAGCTAGGAAGTATGTTGAATTAAATAATTTTTTCACAAGTCAGTTAAAACAAATGGTTTTCCCCTTCTCGTTCGATGTGAATGTGTGTGCACTTTCTTAAACAATTTACTAACTCAATCAATTTAAGTTCGATAAAAATTATGATTAGATCAATAAAAACAATTTTGGTCTATACCAAAATAATAACCGAAAATAAACACCAAAGGCTCACAACTGATTTACAGATTTCTTAGGTACGTTTCAAACTGGATTATAACCTTTTCATTAGTTCACCATTTGGCTGTTAGCAGTAAGTGTATTCATTGGTGCAAAACAAAGCAAAGCTTTAAGCCTATTTATAGTTACATATAGTGTTTCGTCTGGCGTCTCTGTTTTTGCTACAAAGTAAAATATAAAATATGCCTTGAGAATGAGATAAGTTGCTAAGAATAAATGCACTGGTATTTATTTGCCCGGAAATGTGAACCAATCAAATTATAAAACCGACTTCAGAATTAGTTTTTAATTGGATGTATTTTACGCGCATTTTTCGAACACCCTGATTATATCAATTCATGACCAAAATAGCCAAATATTAATAAAAACACAACATTCAATCCCCCATATAACGATTTACCAATAGTTGATCTTAGAATATGTCGGTAATGGAAGCCTGGACCCCTAGCACAGTTATTACACAAGCTATCGACTGTGGTAATGTGTTGGATTCATGCCAGTGAATATGGTAAGGTTTCAAACACCAAATGATTACTTACGGTGACAAGGTGTAATGAAAGTAAAACGCCTTAGACCAATCGACTACCAATGTGGGTAGTTGGTGTCTTCACATTAAATTATATTATGGTATAATAAATTGTTGCAGATACAATATTAATAATAATAATATTTATTTAGCACCGCGTCTTACTACCCGTTCGGGTTATACGCTTTAAGAACTAATCACTCTAATGGATTAGGAATTGGGAAGGTTTAATTAGAGGAAATGAACCCGCATTTGCGTGGAGGAAGAGTGGAAAACCAGTTTGGAAAAACCACCCCCAGTTCACCCGACCGAGATTCGAACCTCGATCTCCCCGTCCTCAGCAGTCAAGCTCAACACGACTAGCGCGTTAGCCAATAACGCCACTGAGGCAGATGGTAGTTTAAAAATCTTGTTGGTAGCCTATATTATTTTCACTAGATGCACCAGAGAGTATTACATAATAAATAATTCTTATTTCATAGAAATAACGACGTTCATTTATAAGCTACAAAACGGTAACTCCACCTGGTTTAAAAACACTAACGGGGAAATAAAACCAATGGGTAGGAAAGAGATGGTAGGTTCCCATAAGAGCCTTTAATTCAATTTAAGAAATGGTAACGGCCTACAAGCGTATAACCCGAACGGGTAGTAAGACGCGGTGCTAAATATTATTATTAGTAACGGCCTACATATATGAATTTTAATTAAAATCGTAGGTTACGACTTTTTTTCTTTCCCCCCTCAATTTAACTACCTTTAATTTTAGGATTGTATCGATATCATATTTGGTGAATCTCATGAAAGCTATAGATACTAAATTTCACCTCGATCAGTAAAATAGCTTAAGCTCTAGACCAAGTAACATCCAGATAAACAAACAGATGTCATTGCGAAAAACCCTTTCCCAAGTTCATGGAACTTTGACATTCATCAAAATCTCGAGTTTAATTTTTTAGATGATTACAATACTTCCTTTAACAAATGGTTGTGAGAAGATAAAAATATCATGTATGTGGAAAAGTGAAAACCAGATCTTATTTTCCTGATTATACAACAAGAAATTAAATCATCTGGTTTTTGAATTTGGATTAATATTTTATTCCAAATCTCAAGATCATATCTATCAATTTTGATTATTAATTGTCAGGTTGCACAATATAGTTTAATTTAGTTTTAAATCTGGTGTGGGTATTTCATTAGTTAATAGAGGTATTAGCACCCGAGATAAAAATAAATCAAATTACTACAACTCACCAACTATTAAGGATCCAAATTTAAGTAAATGTTTTAAAATATCGGATACAAGATTAATCCAAACTCAAATAATAGATGAGTATAGAAAACCCCGCGTGATATGATTAGGAAAATTATATAAGTATCCCCATCACTGGACTACGGCATGAGCTGTTATTTGGTAATATAGCATAACGTGTCCTAGAACCTTGCTTTTTCAGTCGATTAGCTTAACCACTTTTTAAGATAAAGCAGATAAAAATAACATTTATATATAATAATTTGATTAAGCATAAGTGTAATATTCATAATGGCAGAACCTATTTTAATGTTTCATGAAATGTTTAAAAATAGCTATGAACACGCAACCAGGTTTATGGTTATGTGGAGGATCTGTTTTTCTAAAGAAACAGTTTGTTAAAAATTGAATCAGAGTCAAGTTTAGTTGTAGGAGAAATTACGACTCTGAAGTTGCCATTCCAGATTCAAGAAAATACTTCCCAGTAAAATGAAACCTTCTCATTTTTAAACGGATGTAACAAATCGTCTACAAAACTCAGATATTTTCACTAAAAAACTGGGTCAAAAACCAATTTACGAAAACTCATCAACAGCACTCCCCACCCTATCAGATTTGGTTCCCTTTTTGTAACAGAAATGCCTAGGCGTCATTATTTGCTATTTTACACTTCAACAAATCGTAATAAAAATTCAAGTAAATGTGAAAAACACTAATATTTTTGAACAGTATACGACTTTTTATTGATAAATCAATAGGAATTTATAACTACTAATGCATGAATAAGTGTAATTAAAATAAAACTTTGGTAAATAAAACCTTAAGAATATATAAATATCATATACACATATATATTATATACTTTAGGAATATATTTTTTATATATCCTATATACTTCTATGAAGGCTGTATAAGTTATATACGGGTATGTTCCAAATATTTTCTGGCTATGATTTTATTATTAACTCTCAGTTTCCAGTTTTTAGCGCCATATTGGAAATATCAAGAAAATAAAACTCTATATCATAATTTTAGTATGGAATTTCAATTATATTTCAGGGTTATATTCAATTCATTCCAGTACCATATCAATCAACCAAACACAATAATCCTTCAAATAAATTCTTTGGTATTGATACCTTTAACATTTGTTTATAATAAAATAGTGATATAAGTATTACACTTTTTTCTCCAACCGCTTAACGATTTATTTAGCCCGCTAATAGTGGTGTACTAATAATTATTCTAAATTCTACCTTCATAATGCCTACCTTAATTGGATTAATTAAATGCATATATACCGGACGGATGATAGGAAAAGGATTAAATACAAATCTTAAGTGTATCATCTTTTTTTTTAAAAGATTTACTTTAGGGCTAGTAACAAGGAAGAGTTAGTTTAATTGAAGTGCCCCTATATTAGTATAAGGAGGGTATGTGATAACCACAGTGAAATATCACACGTGGTTAACTGCACGTGTTACACCCATCCCAGATTTGAATCTAAACCTAAAATCATGTGTTAATCTCTCCATAATATTTACGAGTATTGTTGGAGTACCTTTAATAAATAATCTTCAAAATACAAATGCACGGGGGAAAAAACTCAATTCATTCGATCAGACAAACGTCTTCTCAGTAATTTATGTCTTCATTAATGAAAGTAGAAGATAAGATTGGATCATTAATAGCATCGCAATTATGATCAGTCTAAATCCATTGCATTGAGCTAGTTATTCTACTTCAAATGGAAACCAATTATAGAGAATACTTAATCTCATTAAAAAATTATTGATGCTCACAAATGGGTTCTAAATAATTAATGAATTTGAGCTTAATACATGGAAATGTTCTAGTATTTTTCTGCTCGTATATTTATAGAATAATTAATCAATTTGAAATGTATTGAGATAATACTGCTTTGGCTTAGGTCTCACATTTCATTGGTTTATAAACACTTTAAATACTTTCAACTTCTAATAAAGATTTCTTTCTAATTAGATTAATTTAACTAAATTACAAAGTAATTGTAGAGTATAAATAAATGGTATGGAGCTCCGCGCGAAATTTCTCGCTCTATTGTTTAAAAATGGAAATATTTACTCAAAACTCGTAAAATAAGTGAATAAAATAATATACACTAGTAAACATTAGAATAAATTGCACTATCATTATGTAAAACATTTTTTGAGTCACGGTTTAAAATTCTATAACTTTATTTTAAGGAATTAATGTCCTCAATTGAATGTCTGGACCGATAAAAAAAAAAGATCAATATTGGGTCCACAAGGGTACACACTTCGTATTAAAATTTCGAATTCTGGATTAAATTTTATTAGATGTTGCATATCTTCATGTCATCGTATTGCTATTAAATTCCTTATATATACATTTTCACCAATAAAAAATCTAAATATTGACTATTGAGTCTAAAATGAAGGAAATAGATTATTGTTTTACAAACATTTTTCCTAAGATGTTTAAGGAAAAATAACATACACTTTTTGAGAAGCTATCTTATATTTAACTACTCTATGGCATTGGAGAATTAATGTGTTAAACCTCCTCGAGTAATATATCTTTACAACGAAAGCTCACAAAATTGTATTAATATATTTGCCAATATCTAAAAAACTGTTGGTCTTATAAAAATATATTCTGTATAAAAGTTTTATTATTTTTAATAGTACTACAACTTTGCAATGATAGGTTATTTAGTATCTCAAATAGTTGCAGACATAAGTACATTTCAGCTTCTGTAAGGTATCTTAAAATTAATTTTTAATTTATTCATAATTTTAATCAACGCCTAGATACGAATTGTAATCAAAATCGTTAGAGCCGATTTTGAGAAAATATATTTTTCTCTTTTCTTCCTTTATTAAACTACTATTAATTTTAAGTTCAAACAGACACACAGAAAGACGGCATTACAAAGACCACTTTTTAGGGTTCAGGGGGTCATGAGACGTCGACATCCATCAACATTTTAGGTCAGATTTTTTATTACGGTCTCAATACTTTACCTTTAGTGTTCGAAAAGTTAAAAAATATATAGATTTGCGTATAACTTGAAAGTTATTGGTTTTATAAAAATATGATTCGATTAAAATATCTGTATTATAAAAAAATCTATATATTTGTAATGAAAAGTAATTTCATTTCTCAAATAGTTTAGGAGATATCATACAAAATAAGAATTTACGCATCATACTGGAGCCCTTAATGTCATTTTTCTGAAATATTGAGAGTAGCCATTTTGATTGGAATATTTATAAATGCTTAGAAATCAAATCGACTCTTTCTCTTTTTGCCCTTCAATAAACTACCCTTAATTTTAGGGTTAGATATCCAATTCCAAAAAACCCTCGGGGCAACCCTATGAAAACCCTAGAAACCAGGCCTCCTCAACGCTGTCCGCCACTACTGTGGCCGCGACGTCATCAGCGAAACCCGTTAGCTGTACTTGCTTCGGTAAAGGAATCTCCAGTGGTTCGTCGTAATTTGCGTTTCACAGGTCGGGGCCCATGACCAAACCCTGTGGTATGCCAGCCGTTATCGGGTATTCTTGGGGGCCTTCTGTGGTTTTTACAATTAAAGTTCTTGCGTCAAGATAATCCTCAACTATGGCCAAGTTCTCTTTTTTTATGTTGAACCGATGATCCAGTGCGTCCAAGATGTCATCCCATCTCGTGCTGTTGAAAGCATTTCTTACGTCGAGCGTGAGGAGGATGCAGACTTTGCGCGATTTAAGGTTACCAGACCATGTTTTGGCTGTAATCCCTATGATCTTCTTAATCGCGCCGATCGTCGATCGGCCCTTTCGAAAGCCATGTTGATTTTCGGCGAAGCCACTAACGTGGTCGATGTCGTTTCGAAGTCTCGCCTGTACCAGCTTTTCAAGCAATTTACAGGTGATGTCTAGCGTGCAGAGTTGCCTAAAAGACGAAGGTGTTAAGGGGGGTCCCTTCCCTTAATCCAGGAGGACCAGTCTCTGGTGCTTCCAGACGGTAGCAAACGTACCGGTTGAAAGGCACGCGGTTTATGCATTCAGCAGTAGATCCAGAAATTCCTGGGATATGATCTTAATAACCGACGTTGGAATGCCGTCGGAGACGGGTGTCTTCCCTGTTTTGAGGGTCCTAGATGCATCTTGCAGCTCCTTGGCTGTGAAATATAAAACTTCACCACTGTTTGCATCGTGCCTTTATCCTCGCAGTGGGTATTTTGGAAACAGCTCCGCTACAATGTTGTTCATTATGGCCGGGGGTTTTGGCGCTTCTGATGAAGCCTTTCAGAGATTTTTAACTACAATTTGGTAGTCTTTGCCCCAGATATCCTGTTCCAGATCGTTGCAGATTTCTTTCCACAGTGTCACTTTACATGCCTTGATTCTATGATTCAGTTCCTTTTTGGCCTTTTTGTACTCGCTAGAGTATGAGGCATGGTCAAGGGTGGATTTTTCGACTCTCGTATCTCGACGACGAAGTTTAAGACATCTCTTCCGGAGCGCCGTGATTTCTGATGTCCACCAATATACCAGCCTGTGATAGCTCTGGTTTCTCAGACGTGTCATGGAGGCATCACAAGAGGTGGTAAGGCCTTCATCGTTATCAGCACCATTTTATCCGTCTCGCTACTAGCGTTGGGAGTCGGGTGGAATTTGAGAGTTTACCAGCTTCACGAGAGGGACGTTCGTAGAGCTTCTGAGTCGAGCTTTTTAGCGTTCCACCTCCGTTCTTCAGGGCCTTTTTGCGTTGCTGGAGTGGAAGAAACTTCAACACTGAATGTGATGTGTTGATGGTCGCTACCACTGTATTCTTCCGAGACTCTACAGTTCTTGATCCTGCTGGCCATTCTTGGGGTATGTGTGTGTATGTTTGTATGTATATGTGTGTGTGTATGTATGTATGTATGTATGTATGTATGTATGCATGCATGTGTGCATGTATGTATGTTTGTATGTATATATGCATGTATCAACAATCTATATATATTTATGTATCTATATTTTTATGTATACATGTAACATGTATGTATTTATGTATCTATGTAATGTAGCGTGTCTATCAGACAAATTGGACAGCTACAATTAAATATCAATATTTTAATAATTTACGAAAGAGAAAGAAACAATATTCACATATTTAGAAAGCAATCTACCTCAAAGTTCATTTTCTCTGACTAGAAGCAGTCAGATACAATTACGTGTCTCCCTAAATTGAAACTCGTGGTTGTTAAAAAATATTTCATTTTGATAAATACTGTAGCAGATATAAAAGAAGAGGATTAACATTATCATATTTATGAATAAAATACTTTATCGCATACCCTTTGCTATTGGATGATGTCGGATAAGTTTATATACGATAGCTTGCTGACTACAAAAATAGTAAAGTACATTTATATCACAAATTTTCATTAAAATAATAGCTGAACCTAAATAATATAATCAAAACGAATATATTTAAATAGAAGATGCTTCAGTATCTACTCACCATTTCAGGATGTTCTTAGATTTGTTCGCCATATGTTAGAAACGAAAATTATTCAAAGATGGCAGCCACACGTGCTTACATTATAACACCTGATAAAGAAGTATAATATGAGCTTGACCAAGTGACCCACTTCGCGTCTAAGAAGACTATCGGCAGTCAGAGAAACCATGTTTTTCCCTTTCCCCGCAAGTGGCTTTGCTGATTTACTTTCTTTTCACCCCGCCTTCGTCCGTCTCTCTCTTTTACTACATTCCTGAGTTTATCACCCTTTTTGTTTTGTTCCGTTCATATCAGATTTGGGAATATATAAGGCTGTCTCTCAGAATCAAATTATACCCGTTCCACTACAAATAAGCGTCGAAGGAGGAACTTCTACACCGTCAAGCAACGAAGAAAATGACGACCATGAAGTATAAGCCGTCAGATCCAACGCCCCCCTGGCCAGGACGACATACTTCGAGTACTTAAATATCCTGGGAAAACGTCGTCAAGTCCTTATGACCTAGAGTCTAATTTTTGTTCATAAAACTAGACAATGTATATCTAGACATTTTGATATGTTCTGTCGAAGCCGATTTTTTGTTAGTTTAATATTATGTCGAATGGACAGTTAATTCATTTCAAGTTTTGCTGACTTCAAGATGGAAGAGTTTCAGTTAATTGGTTAAATATCGTGTCCTGCAGTCTGAAGGACTAGTCTTATTTTTTGGACTTAGTATATCAATCATAGCTACTATCTTTCCCTGTATCATGATACAGTGTTTATATTATGAGGCTTTGGCATAGAAAATAGTAATATCTTAGTCATAAACTCGCCAATTTCCACAAGTTCCATTAATTTATTTTGAACCAATGTTTCTCATGACGCCGAGGACGTCATGTGCATCTGTTTAATATTTGGATGGCTACAACCAGGCTGTCTGTCTTGTTTTCCATAGAACAATTGGGTTAATGGAAATCAATGTTTTGAGTTGGTCTAATAGTCACGCTTCACGTGCAGTATTAGCTTCGGTGAGCAATCCGTGGAACTCCACTTGAGTCATAGTGGGGTCCACGCAAATAAAACCCCTTTGTATTTACCTGTTGTTTGGCTCCTATTGTTTTGTGTTGCTCTTAGTGTAATTGCTATTAGAATTGTATGTACTATTGAATGCTCTGGCAGTACCGAAAGAGAAATAGACCAGCCATAGTACTATTTTGTTAACACCTGTTTATTAACCATCGACCGTTGTTATCTACAGATCTTTCTGTTGTTTATCATTATCCGAAATGTTTAAAGGATTTTATCTTAAAACCCAGTCAAGCAAACAGACTAAAATTTATATGTATATCTTGTTCGATACCCTTTGTTAATAACTACTTAATTGTTTTATACTTTAGAAAACACCTACCGTTTGCCAGGTTGTAAGGTTACAGTAAGTACCAGAATTGTTGTTATTTTATGAAATAGTTAAATTCTATTATAATATAATGAAGCTAAATTTTATTTTACTTGATTAATTCTATAAAAGTAACAATTTATATCAGGCAATTTAAAGATAAATATATATATATATATATTTTTTTTTCAATTTTGATTATTAATAAAACTTATCGGATAGGTTCATTTATCTAATTTAATACTAATATTTAATGTATTATAACCTTTTTCAGATTTTCTTTCCCTAAAATAAATAAGCTTAGAATACATCACGCTATAATAATGCGACTATTTCAACATGTAAATTTATTTGGAATATTTTTATAAATATAATCTGCATACCCTTCATATATTTCTTTCAAAATATATAGGCTACTTCTACTCGCTAAACACAATAAACACTTATGCTTGTTAACCTTGAATGACAAAGGCGTTAGTTTTTTCCAATAGTGTTTGACAGTGGGTGGTGCGGAGTTTGACGTTTTCATATCGCCTAGCAAGGAGGTTTTATCTACTGTGTGTGTGTGTGTGTGTATGTATATATATTTATATATATATATATATATATATATATATATACCCCACTCTCACTCCACGTGTGTGCGAGTGAACTTCACATACCTTCCTCAACTACTTTAGTTACAATACCTCCACGCAAATGCTGGTACATTTTTGATAAATTCTACTTTCCTGATCCCTAGCCCATAAGTATAAATATTTTTATAGCTACCTCAGAAGGTTGTATTGCAAGGAAAAGTGTAGCTTGAAGCGTCGCATGCATTTTTAATACTTAGCCAAGATATTTTTTAAAGATTGGATCCACTAAGTACAAGTTATGGCGGTGATAAAGATGAGAACATTAGTATAGCTCCAACTAAAAAGTGGAAGAGTTTAAAAGAGCTATAAACTTTGATTCAATTTAAATGTAAAATAGCACCCTACAAAATGTTAGCTTCACACACTAACATTTTCTATAATTTAAATGAAAAATACAATGTCAATATATGTTTTTTTTTTTTTGTTTATCAAGTCAAATTGAAAATATAATTATACGTTTATACGAAGCAAGTCAACGCACACTCACCCTTCGCACTAAGCATATGTCCCATCCCCACTTTTTCTATTTTTTTTAATAAAACATGTTGTAAAACGGGCAATTCAATTTGTTCCCCCATCTGTTTCAGCTCATTTCTTCCCTGCATTCATGAATGAAAATTCACTTTTCAATTTTAAACGCATAGCGTTACTAGCACTTTTTTTCCCCTTTTCCCAAACATACCCTTCGAAATGTAAGGGTTGGCACCCCTTGCCAACTCTCCCTATTTTAAATTAATCTGTACCTTTGCAGTAGGTTACATTCTCGTCTTTATTCACTATAGCTACAATACGTTACTAAACACGAGAACTTTAGAACTTTACCCACATCACTGGCGATATGGCCTAGGACGTTCTTTATTGCAGCAGACTGGATCGCTTGTGATTGTAAAGTTAAGGTTCAAATCTTGGCTGGGTGAACTGTAGATGTTTTCCCACAAGTGATATAACCTTATTGTTTTACAATCCGTTGACCACGCTATTGTGGGTGCAATCTCTTCTGTTGAGAGGTACTGCTTTAAATTAAGTGGAGTTTAATTTTAGGTATGACGTACTATTCCACACGTCCGAGCTATCTGCATACGAGTAGAGATGAGGAAAGTAGTATTTTAAAGGAAATGTACCCGTATTTGCTCAAAGGAAGAACGGGAGACGGTTTGGGAGTTTCCACCTAAGTATACATGGACAGGATTTGAGTCTAATTGACTTAAATCTTCCTATGGATTTATTAAGTATCTTAATCATTATAATTATAACCCTCCTTGCCCCTTGGGGTGTTCAAGCAAGTCTTAATGTGGTACTGTAGGGGACGCAAGGAAATTTTACTGTTTTTTTGCAGTTTTTGTATCAACACTTTATTTGCTCAAATAAATCAAATTTTTCTTCAGTACAAGCATTGAGTTTGATTTTTTCAGATGGCGACCAAAATTTTTTAGATTATCTGTCAAGGATGTCCTGAAGTTTGACTACTTTTTCTATTCATTTAAATAGTTTGTCATCTAATGCCGCTATGCTCATGAAAGATGTTCAAGAACTGTTGATATGGACAAGTGAATAAGATGAAACTCTATGTTTGTACTTAGTGATATTTTATATAATTTGGCAAAAAAAAGTGTTGTTATATAAAATGAAAATACTCTGGCCTTATCTTGCATTCCCTAAACTCTACACTAAGTTATTTTTAACTCTTAGGTGGTTGTAGTTGGGTACTTGGTAGCCAAGCGTGCTCAATGGCTTAACCAAATGTATTTATTCTAAAATAAACCTATTTAGAGACTTTCGATAATATTTTCATCGTCGTATTAAAAATTTGACCGTCATTATATAAGTTCTAATACGTCATTAGAAAAACCGAATTAGACCTTAACAAAAACGTTAGAGTTGGTTTATCACAAAATAGGTCGATAGGTAGATGTGAAAGAAGCGGGCCACGTTTTTTGTGCATGTCGAGAAGATAAGTGTGGAACGAGTAACACAGCAAATATATGAAGGTAGAGTGTGTGAATAAAAAGGAAAGGATAAACCATGTGAGACATGGCTAAATGTTGTAGACGAATGTGTGAAAAAAGAGAAGCATTAATAGTGTTACGAATAAAGACCATGTATGACTCGGTGTATTATGGATACCTATAAGGCGAAGGAATAAGGTAATGCTAGGGAAATGTGGATAAAGTTAGTGAGGATGGATTAATTTATTTTATGAGACATATTCATAGATTTTTTCCTAGTCCATAAGGTTTTTGTGTGTGTGTGTGTATGTAAGGTTTAGTATATATATATATATATATATATATATATACACACACACACACACACACACAAACCTTATGGACTAGGAAAAAATCTATGAATATGTCTCATAAAATAAATTAATCCATCCTCACTAACTTTATCCATCATTCTGTGTGTGTGTATATATATACAGTAGCCCCATGGCTTCTTTGGTGCTGACTGACAGCTCACAGCTGACTTTTGACAGTCAACATTTAGGTATATACCTAAATTTTGACTGTCAGAAGTGACAGCTGCTAAACACATGTTTTTGCAGATCATATGGTTCGACGTAGGGATACATAATTTGGTCTGGTAACTTTTCAAAGCTGTCAGTCAGCACCAAAGAAGCCATGGGGCAACTGTATGTATATATATATATATATACACACACACACACACACACACAGAATGATAACCATTTAGGGAAAGACCCACCAGTACACCCAAATGGGAGTGATCTACAATCTTACCATCATAGGTAGTCATGTCTAATGCGAGAGTGGTGCCTTAAACCATGCGTCCACCTAAACAGCTTGTTACATATTAAATTATAAACTACTCAAAGTATATGTATACATAGAAACAATATGGTCATATACATAAACAGTGCTATCATACATATATTAAGAGATTACTACTAGAATCTTCTATCAGTAAACCCCAATTTTTCTTTTTAATTTTTTTTTTATATCTCTTTAATAATTTTTCATCATTTTAGTATAACGTTTTCTAAAAATAATTCCTTAGTCATTCTATTTCAATTAAATTAAACTTATATAATAAATACATCATTTTCAGTGATAAAAATTATAATGAGTGAATAAAATTAATTAACGCCTTACAATATCAAATTATTAGACAAATTCTCATTAGCCTAATATCTTAAATGTAATATATCTTAAATTATAATGTGTTTATCTGTGTTACAAGGGATCCTATGTTAAAATAAAATTTTCGACAATCATAATTTACTATATAAATAAAACTTTTTGTTCCGGTAAAATTTCAAGCCTTTCTAATGTGTATATTTTATATAATACAACTCTTTGTAATTTTTAATTTTTAACAACTTTTCATGATGCAATGTTTGATTTACAAATAATATATTCTTGACTCACTCAAATTTAGAATGTGTTTCAAAAATATATATACAATAATATTATACTGGTACATTTAACACAGCATTAATTATATGTATTTAGTGGTTTATCAAATGATATAACATAATTATTATATCACATATACTGTGTATTATCATACATATAAACACGATGTGTGAATAGGCTTACCCTATTCAGCGGGACTTCGGTAACGTACTGTAACCACCCTCTCCTCTTTTACACTTTATTACTATTTCCATCCCTATCATTCTACATATTATTTATCGCCAATTTTATTTTTCTTATTCTTTTCTCTTCCATACCTGTATTCCCCTCGACGTGACGTGCACACGCGTGGAGACACTTACTTGCAAGCCACGGCAGATTATTTCACGGCAACTTCTTGTTTCTCCTCCCCACCCCGTGGCCCCCTTGCGTTTATCATAATACACGAGCCTTCCACCCTTCAACCCCCTCAACCACTCTCCCATCCCCTGCCATCAGTCCCTCGCTTTAAGCCATCATCAACGGCTAATGAAAAAACGCTGAGTCTGCTGAGTAGTGGGGGATAAAAGCAGGGGAGAAGAGAGACTTGGGAATAGGAAGAAGAAGGGGGGACTAAAGAGGGAAACTCAAACCAAGTAGAGTGGTTTTAAGACAAAATGACTGGAAGACTTACTAAGATTTCTTTATGTCCGTAACATATTGGCAAAGAATTTAGCAAAGGGTGGGTTCAGGTAGAGACAAGGGTGGACAAGCAGATCCCAAGCGGCTTGGAACTACAAATACGATAGCCCTTAGTTTTATATTAATATCCACCACCCTGGTTAAGTTTCGACACTAACTGAAGTGCTGAAGTGAAGTATTTGGGCCAGTTTCATAGTCAAATTTAGTACGCCTCAAGTGCGGCGCTACACTAAATACAAGACGACACCTACCTAAACTCGAATGTAATGGGCCGTTCTCGCATAGGAAACTGGCCCATTCCATTCTGGTTTAGGTAGGTGCCGTCATGTACTTAGTGTAGCGCCGCACTTGAGGCGTACTAAATTTGACTATGAAACTGGCCCTTTATATCTGTATGATTAGTTAATTTAATCCTGAGGACATTTTAACTATATTATCAATGAATAGTTTATTATTTCAACTGATATGAGCAGAATACTTCTATATCCTTAGACATAAGCTCGGTGTATTTATTAATATTCTTAATTTTGCTAATTATATAGATAATTAAACATATGAATCTACGTTTGACTTAAGATATAAATGTTTATAAGCAACACCAAGAAACCGCAAACAAAATTGTTTTCCTTTTAATACCATAGTATATCTTCACAGATGATGCATTCTGGTCACCTTAGTCTTAATCACTGGAAATTTTGTTTAAAATCTAATAAACATATAATTTTAATTGAATTATTTTATTTCAGTTTTAAGTAGTGGCAGCATGGCAGCCCAAATCAAACTGACCCATCGGGATATCTCCCGGGTTTCCGGTGACCCAATCCATCCCTGGGAAGAGGAGTTATCTCAGAGATAAAGGTAGTGAGTTCCAGCAGGATGTACAGAGAGTGGTTTTCCTAGATAATTTCCCAGATTTCCTTACCCTCAAATGTGGTTATATTTCCTCTATTATATAGCTTCCTCACCCCTCGCGCAATAACGTGACCAAAATGTACATAGCCCGGATGGAAAGTAAGACGTGATGAAAAAACAAAAGTATGATTTTAATTCAAGCTGGGCCAGCCCTTTGGCCTAGTGGTCAGCATCCCTGGCTATTAATATAGAGGTCCCGGATTCGATTCCCAACGGAAACATAGGTATTTTTCCTGAAGGGGCCTTTAGTCACTATGGTATAGTTAATCAGGCTGAAGCTAGGTTTATGATTTCTGCTGCCAAAATACAATCATTATCATCACATCAGCACTTCAGGTTGAAGTAACTTGGCTCAACATCAAAGGACGGTTACATATCCACCGCTGCCAGTAGAAGACCAGGAATATCCATCCGACAAACCCTGAAGGCATATATTAAAAAATATTTTTTGCCATTAATGCTTATACACCCTCCTACACATATCAGTGTAAGATAGACTTACTCTATGGAACGAGGAATTCGAAATTTCATTGCCAAACCTACAAATTAGCTCTACCCAGTTCCAACTCTTGACATCCTCTCTCTTTTATGTTCATTCTAATGATATCTGTGTTTAGGTCTTATTAAGGGTCTCTTACCATTGGGTTTGTCAGTCAATACTCTGAATAAATATTTATTTTGTCCCAAACGCGCTACATTTCCTGCCCACCTTAATCCACGAAACTTGATTATTCTAATAATGTATTCTGATGAGCACGAGCTATGTAACTGATCATTATGTAAACTTCTCCAGTCCCCATTATCCTCATTCCATTTTGGACCGTATGTCATCTTAAGCACCTTGCTTTCAAACACTCTAATTTTATTTTCGTCACGTAAGGTAAGAGACCGCGCTTCATGCTCATAAAGAGCAGCCAACCGGCCCTGTGGTGTAGTGGCTGGTGCATCTGTCTACGAGTCTAGGGCTACCGGATTAGATTCTAAGCTGGTACCTTGGGTATTTATCCAAAGGGGAATTGTCTCAACGGTCACCAGAGTTTGGTTAACTAAGATGGTTAAGTTTAATGGTTTATACTGGTTTCACACACTCATACTCCCTAAACCATCATATAATCTAATCGGGAAATGGAAAGAGCCTCCCCGGAAAGGGTGTATGGTTAGTACATTTGAGCGTCTCTTGGGCAGCGGTACATTAGTACTGGCTAATATTTCCACTACTGGGGTACGGTTGTTGCAACCTAGTTGTGCAATATTATATATTAGGGAGCAGCTGGTAAAATGTTGGTTTTGCTAGACTATTTTACAGAAATGTGTTGTACTCCTCTCTACTCATGCCACTGCCACATGTTATTCTATACCTCCCTATACATATCTATCACAAGAATGTGCCTGGATAGAAAGAAGTACTACTTGTAGGCCTAGATGATGGGTAAAATGTGACAGAGCTATGATGGAGACTCTCGCAGTACAATACACATAAAATAGGTTACTTAATATGAGTGAAGATTGACAGAGAGCAGGTGAAGAGTCCTGGAGAGCTCCGTAGAAGAGCACTGAAGTGCTAAACCAAAGATCCCGGGTTAAATTCCTGTGTCCAAGTGTAATTTTCCAATTTATGAATATGATACCATATACGGCCATATCCGTAACCTATATATCATTTTGATCTTCCAAACTTCTTTATTCATGTACGTTTAATTGTACAAGCGTTTGCTTTCTTCTATGCGCCAATTAACGTTAAAGTCATTCGACCATCAAAGTTTCATTGAACAATTTTAACAAGTACTACTACTACTACTACTACTAATAATAATAATAATAATGATAATAATAATAATAATATTCTATAAATAGTGATTCATTGATTTCAAATCATTACAGTTCACGAGCTTTAAGGAGTCAAACATGTTAGTTTATGCTTTTTACATATCATTGTTAAGGTAAAGCAACTAATGTATGGGGATGAAATTTAGTATACCTATACTAGAGATTTACACAATGAAATATTTTATAACATTAATTTCAGCCCCATACATTAATTACTCCACCCTAACAAATTTAAACAAAAAGCATAAAATAGCAAGTGATCCCTTATAACACATCAACTGTCATAATGTTAAATCATTGATTGAATTTAATAATCGTACACTTATTAAAACTGTGAAATATAATGTGGTTGGTTGAATGACCTTAAGGAGCATTGTTGTTGTGTACATGTAATGGGGCTCTGTATTAACCGAGTGCTCTTTAGAGTGCTGGTCAACTATGACATGAAGGAACGAAGTCAATGTGATGTTGAGGATAGAGATAAATAACCAGGTGTAACATCAGCGGGAACATCTTCAGCTCGGAGGTTGGGTGTGGTATTGGCTACTCTGACTCTGGTTCAGTAGGGTGAATGAGAAACGGAGAGTAGGTGCAATAATAGTCAACTGTGTCAAAGTCTGGTATTTTCTCTTATTGTGAGAGGTGAACCTTTGGGAATGACTTGATTACATGTGATTAGACAACATTCGTGCTAAGGTGCTCTGGTTAGTTATGCTCACAATTATTGCGAGCTCTCAATGGAATGGTTGGGGCCTGGCTCCCCGCTAGTTGAACTGAGTTTGGTTTTCTTCGAGTAATTTTTAAGATGAATTTTCATTACACTATTCATGCTAATTTGAGTATCTACATTTCCTCTTAATCACTATTCCTTAAATTGTGTTGTTTGCATTTTTGAACTATAATAGCTTGATTATAAATGGAGAGACCGGAATTTATAGAAGTAGAACTAGCATTTTCCTAGAAGGAGAGTTAAAAATCATTTAAGAAAAAATTGACACTCTTATGACCTCCCGCTTAGTGAAAAATGGAACTATACGAGAATAACGTATTGGTTTAAGTGTCCACTTGTGTGTATTATGCCTAGCTTAGTTCGTTAGTAATAACTATTATGACAAACGAAAAAAAAATTGGAAGTATATATATTTATTTTAGAAATGTCAGATAAGTGTCTCTAGTTTTATTAGTTGAGTAGAATTTGTGTTAAATGCCACATAGTAGTTCCTAGAACCAAATGGTAAATTCTCATATTAATGACGCATCTTATAAACACATTAGATTATTTTTCAGACAATTTTACATACAATATTAGTAATATTATTGTATCTTTCTTACGTTTAGCACAGAAGGATTAGTTTTATAAGTGCCTGGTACCAAGCTTAGAAAGATATAATCATTCTTATCACACCATCTTTCATGCTACACTTTTTTTTACTCCAATAATAGTCAAATCAAAGGTTCAGATAAGTGATTCAGTAGGATCCAGACATTAACATCGTTGAGTACAATGATGAAGAGTAGTTTTATTGTTAGTTGACACTTTTTAATATGTCGTGAAATAATTGGTAATTTAAGGTGTGATGGAAGGGGACGCGAGAAAAGCCAGTGTTTTTGTTATTTGTATGGCGAAACATTTTGTGGGCTAAGATAAATAAAATATTGCGCCAGTACAAAGATATCATTTAATTTACCTCACATGTTGATATCAACAGTTCCTGAATATCCATCATGAGCATAGCGGCATTAGATGAGAAACTTTTTAAACAAAGAGAAAAATTGTTCAGTAAATTCCAGGACACCCATGACAAATATTCGAGAAAATTGATGTCACCATGTGAATAAAATTAAAGTCCATGTTTGTACTTGAGCAATGTTTTATTTATTTTGGTCGAAAAAATGTTTTGTCATAAAAACTGCAAAAACACTGGTTATTTCTCGCAACCCCCTCCATTCCACCTTAATTGGAAATATATAAGATTGTCTATAAAGAAGAACTATCCAGAAATAAAATATTATGAAAATATTACCATTCGTATTAAAAATAATATGAAGAGTTGAGTTTTATAATAACAATATTTTATATTTGTAATATAATCCTATATTAAAGATTCCTACGATGTAATTTCAACTTTATTTAATAAACAAAATTACATCATAACTTAGACTGCATAATTTAAACTTTATTTAATAAAGAGTATTACATCGTACCTTAAGGTTTTAAATTTTATTTAGACCTATTTTTAACTAGCAATCACGCACGGCATTGCCCGTGACCCACCAAAATTTTGTTATAAATAGCCTAATTAAAGAGCTAATTAAAAATTTTAAAATCCGGCTTCGAGGTGTATTCAGATCTCTGCGTGACGTAGATTTAGTTAGGAACTGCACACAAACAAACAAACAAACACACACACATAGACAGACAGACAGACAAACAGTTCCTTTTATTATTATATATATTATTAGACCTTAAAATGAATATATATGTGGAAACGCATAGAATTCCACTGGAAATCAATGGCGTCGCGTCGAGGCAAGCAAGGCTTACCTTTGCTTGAAGATAAGTAATTATTTTATTTTATTTGATGTTCAAAACAAAGTCTTAAAACACTCGTGTGTTTGAAATAAATTTTCCCACACATGTCAGTGACCGTAACATGCATACAAGACGTACACTAGCGCATTATATCGTGGTTGAAAAGTCTATATTTTCCCACCTTTCCTACCATAGTTATACCTAATGTTGTTATTATTTGTCTATATTTTCCCATCTTTCCTCGCATAGCTATACCTAGTGCAGTTATTATTTGTGACGTCATATATTTAGGAGGGGAAGATGGGGAAGAGCACTGGGACTCAAGTAGGAATGCAAGCAACAAAGTTACGACTTGAACTCTAAGGTTGACGACTATAATCGAAGAAACTGAAATATATTATCGTATATCTCTATTTTCCCCTTTCAAAACACAGAAGTGACAAAAGTAGAAATGTAAGAGGGTGGGAATATAATTATTGGAGTTTGGCGTGAAAGGGGAAAAATAGAATAATTACTGACCCCGGACACATCTTTTGTGAAGTTTGTTGCAGCAGGTGTTTTTACAGGAGTTTAAAAAAAAACTGTGTGGGCTTGTGACAATTATACCGGCCGGCACTATCCTCAGTTGAGAGATCATTTTCAACATTAAAAATAGTAAAAACATATTCCAGAAATACTATGGGAAAAAATACACTTTCTGGTTTAGCACTCATTTCAATCGAAAAGGGTCTACTTTTTAAATAATTGAAGCAATGAGGAGACTTCCATGAATGAGTCATAGCAGAGTTCACCAATAAAGGAGAATATGGACTTTATTTACAAACATACACGTACACGATACACGTATATAAGAAATCATTTAATATCTAGAAATAATCACATATACCAAATATGCTGCAGGTTGCAATATAAGTGAGAATTAAAAAATATATATGATTTTGTATCACGTGTATATATAACGTAATTAATTAAAAAATAATATAGGCCTAATTGGTTTACATTTAAATATTTAAAAACATGTGTTTATGTATTCTTAATTTAAAACTTGTCAGCTTTAGGGGAGGTGGAACTGGGGTGGAAGATACTGAAGGAATTTCTCCTCACTTTTTAAAATAAAGGGGGGAAAGATGTGTTCTACCCTTACTCCCGCATCCTTTTGGATATGCGTTTTATAGATTCTAGTGTGCCTTATGTAAATAATGGAACAGAAGTACACACGAACAAACAATTATCAGGAAAAAAACACCGCCAAATAGCTTCTTGAATCATACAATTATTATTTTTTTAATTCCGGAGGGAGACCTTGCTCAGCTTTCCTAAGCATTTTGATCACGAGACGCTACTGTTGGAAATGAAAATAGATAAACAGTTATATTATTATTATTGTTAGCACCGCGTCTTACTACCCGTTCGGGTTGTACGCACTTACGCTAATGTGTAATGGTAGGGTGATTGTGAGATGAAATGGAGGAACTACAGTTTAACGTGGAATCCGAGCCACGGTGGAGACCTGGCATTCCTCACATTCACAAGGTGTCTTGTCAGAGGTGAAGGAAGGGTTTGGTAATAAGATAAATCTGTGCCAAGACCGAGGATTGAACCCCGGACCCCAGCACAGAAGTCTGACACCTTACCCCTAGACCGCCAGGTCACCAACTGCTATGCTCAAAATGAATCCTCCTCAAATATAATCATAATAATTTTAACACATTGTGTAATATTTTCATTTCTTGTATGGACAATAGTTCAAATATATATATACATAACACACACACACATAGATGCAATTTTTTTCTTAACTATTATCCACCCCCGAAAATATTATGTTATTAAAATAATTAACTAAAATTATATAAGTGTATATTTGGTTTATAAAGTGCAATAGTTCATAAGGCAGTTACTATATAGCTGCTTACTTAAAAAAAATAGTATTATTAATGTAATAAAAACTAGTGGAAGAAACACGCCTCTAATCTGAAGCTAAAATAATACTTTAAGGCTACAAGGATACTAAATTTGTCATATACTATGCAATATTTAATAATAATAATAATAATAATAATACAAAAAATTGCACTATTTATAAATAAAACCATATTTAATTTACTATTAAATGGATTTAAAACTTATGTATGTTTTAAGCTTCTTTTTTAAATATAGTTTTATCTAAACTGATTTCAAGCCCAATTAATTTACAGTTCGAAATTTAGTTTCAGGGCAACCCTAAATTAAGATACCCATAGTAGAATTACTGGTCGTGGAGGGCTGAAAACGAAATACATCGCACCTTTGATGTTCTTCATTTATGTGAACAAATAGTTTACGAAGCAATCTTAACAAATATAGTTTCTAAGTATATACATATAAAAGTCGACTTAATTTCTAATGAATATGTGAAAGGTTGTATTTGTATATACGAACAAAAATGGTTAGTAGAGAATAAAAAAGAGAGAGGCAAGCTATGTAATATGTATTGAACACTTTTTTAAATTGCAATAAAAGAATAAAGTTATCTCCGATGGTGGTCGTAGCTTGCGAGCTAGCGGGAAGGGTCACAAACTTGAGCCGGAATTTAATTATACTCCGCTTCAGTGAGAGAAGTCACTGTGGTTGCATAGTTTTCCAAAAACCAGGAGCAGGCAAGAAACGTGGTCTCATGAAGAGTTTGAATTTAAATCACAAGATTTCAGCGTGATCCATATAGCTTGATTGACTGAAGTTGAAATAGCTTCAGATTTAACGGCTTTGCTCGACAATATATGCTCGGAAGACGCTATCAAATCTCAAATTCAACCGTCTCTATCTGTGTGCGTGCGTTGTATATCAAATTAAATGATTACAGCTTCTTGGATTGTTACTGTGTGGTGTGAAATAACGTGATAAAATTTAATTTTGTTCAATGATGTTGCATGGCAGACTACTGTAATTGGAAAACATCTATAGTAGCAATATTCTAAAATAGTTGTTAATCCACTAGAAAATAGGATATGTTTACAATAATAATATGTTTTAGTCTGCGCTGCAAGACATTACGGGTAAACACACATTTCTGTTAGTTTATGAATCATTGCGCTAATAAAGTAAACTCTGTTTTCTATATTCGATGAATTTGTGAATCAAGTTTTATTGTGGGGCATGACTGGGCAAACCTAGATCACTCTTGCCCAAAATAGCCCGTGAAATTCACTGCTCTTCTAAGTTCTTACCTAAAATTTATAATTTAAAAAAATAAATATATATTTAACTTGAGGACTATTAAAAACTTAGTCTAAAGGGGAGACATGAAAAAGAGAATTTAAAATAAGCGTGCCTATTTTATTTTGGAGCGACAGAGGAACTGCCACATTGATAAATAAGCATTGGAAAACCACTCCCAGTGAACCAGGCCAAGTTTGTGAATTTCTATTTTCGCATCGCCGGCAATATAGTATGGACGTGTTACCAGAGACCACATTACCACAGTGATCGGTGAGGTTGGTTTCCAAAAGAGAACAATTTTTTTAAAGTAATTACCAGGGATATGAAAAGATGGAATACCACCCAGACAATAAGGGAGCAAGGGGTTATCTCCTGGAGAAATCGTAAAATTTAAGGCTATAATTGGGACTTGAATAGAGATTTGTTTAGGTAATTGTATATTTAAAGTTGTTAATGATCGATTTTTCAAGTTACAATTGTTATTTGTTTTGACATTCACAATAATTGCGTTGAGGAAAACTAACAAGTTTCGAATCGTAAGACTCCAGGTTTTATCAATTGTTCAATTTAAAACATTACCTAACCTTCTTAAGGATACTATAAGTGTCTAGCTTCAATACTAGTAGACAGTGACAACGGCACTACTAGTGTTATGTACAAATTGATACGGAAAATGAATATAGTTTATTTGTAAATCACAATATATAACATTCAATCTCTAAACTTCCAATGTAAGTACAATCTACCACTTTCAACAGTAAGAATCTTAAAACTAGTTTACAAACATCTCTAAGCAACATAAAACAAATGCTTTCCAATGCCAACTTGAGTTCTGTCTCTAACATCCTCCCACCGTTGAGGATGGATATACTCAACTAATTGGTATATCGTGAGGGAACGTTGACTCTTCTGCCAGAACGTGTGGCCTTTAAGGGCTGTACTTCATTTCTAGAAGGATCTTCTGAAGAAGTTACTACCTTCCTTGGTGTTACACATTTATCGTCAGGAACCTCTATGTGGGTAGAGTCGTTCTATGGGTCTCAGAATTACACCTTTAGAAGTCACAACTCTTGTGAGCCTTGTTACGCTATCAGATCCAGGAAACAACTCCACAATTTTCAAGGGGCCATTCCATCCTTTTGGAACCGTCTGATCCAACTAAGACTATTATCACAAATCTTGGTTTTGGCTTTGCGCCTTGGAAGGGCGGCGACGGCAGATGCGGGTGACGCCTGACTAGTGGATGTGAGGGGTGTGTCAACGCTACCAGACTCTGCCCCATCGTCCCCACCTTCGTCTCCACTCTTGTTGGCCTCCTCTGCCTCAGCTAGCATCTGTTCAAACTCGGCGTCAGAGTCTCGCTCAGAATTGCAGCTAGGTTTCCCCTCCTCTTCTTCCTGCAGGTAACATGTGGGGTTATCGGTCGAACCGCCTCTCTTGCATTTACCAGGCTTGATCTTCAAGATAGGAACCTTGCTGTATTTCTTGATGCTCGCTCCGGGCTTCTTCCTACTGCTACTGTGTTTCTTCTTCTTTTCTTCACGCTCTTCTTCCTCCTCGTTCAAATCGAGATCAGCATCCCTCTTGTCTTTGGACTGCCTGGAGCGGGAGGATTTGTGACTGTAGTTTTCCTCTACAGCACTCTCGTTATCTACTTCTATGTTGGGGTTAATTTTGGTGAAGTCTCGCCATTTGGCTGCCACCAGCATCATTAGTTTTGACATGAGTACCCGAGGGTTTTCCTTACTCAATAGCGGACATACATGCTGCTGGAATAATTTGTAAGCTGTAAGGTTTATAAATTCTGCTTCTGTGTACTCTATCTCCACATCTGTCAGACAAAATGTCTTGCAAACTTCTGTCACTGTTGGCATGTCTATGTTGGACTCCTTAAAAGGGGTAGGAGTGGCTACTTTCTTGTGGCTACCTCTTGACTTGAGAGATTTTCGACTGCCACCATAGTCAGATTCGTCCCCATCCCCTCCGCCTTCCTCCTCAAAACCAAAGTCACTTTCTTTGTTATAGAGAGAGGTAACAAGGTTGGTCGTAGAAGAATAATCACTGGAAACTGCTTTGCCCATTATGGTCCATCCAAGCAGAGTCTCAATACAAACATGACCGTTGCTTATACTACATGTTTGTCCTGTTATTAACTTTCCGGCTAAATCAGCTCCTATTAATATCTCAATGGGACCTTCATTATCATTGATCTGTATTTTCTTTGCCTTGAGTTCCTTCAACCATGAACCCTTTTGAAAATAACGGTAACCTGTAATCACTTGTTCCCCTAAGACTTCAAAATTGCATGCATAAGGTTTCCCCAAACTTTCCAAAAATATCCTATAGCATGAATGTCGTCTTTTTTCAGTATTTACACCACCGAAAAGCGAATGTCTTAGTGTTTCAGTGCGTTGACAAGGGTAACCTATCTTCTCTGCTACTGATTCAAGAATATAAGATCTCTGACTACCAGTATCAAACAGTGCCCTGGTCTCCACAAGAGAGCTACCTCGAACTATCCTAACCTTCAAAGTTTGCAAAATCACATTCGGCAAACTATTGCCACTCTCCTCTTCGTTGGAAATCAAAGAATGAGACTGAAGTTTCATATTAGAAGCATCCCTTGTGTGTTCTGAGTCTTGACATATTAAACTGTTATGTCTTTTACTACAAAAATCACATTTTAACTTAGTTCTGCACATTTTTGAAATATGACCTGTCTTCAAACAAAGAAAACATGCTTTCTTATCTTTCACAAGGGATCTTCTTTCCCCTAAAGTCATCTTCTTTGCTAAGAAGCAGTTGTCACTAACATGAGACTTATCACAAAATATACATGCTACCGGAGGACTACACCCCACAAGAGCAGCTGCCGAAGGTAATATATCTTCATTGTAACTCTCAAAATCTTTCTTCCTACCTTTTAACTTATCCGGGTTAGCACTGAAGGTACCTTTAGGTGGAGTTTTGACAGCAAGCTTGATTCTCTCCTTTCCTTCTACTTCACTCTCCAGGAACTTCATCAAACTCTTAAGACGTTCTTCAGGCTCCTTTTCCTTTCCTCCACCACTCCTCTGCCAAGCGCGTAATATATCTGTAGTCAAACATGATTCTATCATAGGGAACAACATCGCAGCATATTTCTCTGAGGTTACCTTTAGACTCTCCAAAGCACTAAGGTGAGTTTCGATTTTATCATACAGCGAAGAAACATCAGGAAAATTGCTGGCATTCATTAGTGATAATAATTCCCTAGTGTAAACTTCTACCAATAAAGAATCTTTACCAAAGCGTGATTTAAGTTTCTGTATGGCCTTGGGATAGTTTTCTCCAGTGGCTGGGAAACTGTTAACAATATCACGGGCTTTGGAATTGGGTAAAGTTGCTTGGATAAGATATTCATATTTGTCTGCATCGTCTAACTCCTGATCCTCGTCAATCTTCTGAAACTGGTTCCAAAAACCCAACCAATCTCGTAAATTTCCACTGAATTTACGGAATTAAATCTTCGGAAGACGATATTTACTTCTTAAATTGTGTTTAGTACTTACAGATGACTGAGCCTCCCTTTCATGTTCCCTTTTCGGAACAGCAACAGCATCGGAGACTGCAGCTGCTAAAACATGGAACTTACGTTTGTAGTCGTCCACTACCTCTACCTCATTGATTAGGTCTTCTTCTGTCGCCTCTGTCTCTATGAGGTGTTGGAAGATCTCCTGATCCAAACGGTGTACGAGGTTAGCCTTTTCTTCCAGAAACGTATAATTCCCTTGGATCGCGAATATATCCAGTTCTTCCATCTCCAGCAACGCTTTTAGTGAATTTGTTGCTTTTGTAAAAGCTTTGCGATGTACACCACGTTTCCTATTTAAACTGTTAATATCACTCATTTTCCGACTATGTCCTGTCACGATCGCCAGATGTTATGTACAAATTGATACGGAAAATGAATATAGTTTATTTGTAAATCACAATATATAACAATCAATCTCTAAACTTCCAATGTAAGTACAATCTACCACTTTCAACAGTAAGAATCTTAAAACTAGTTTACAAACGTCTCTAAGCAACATAAAACAAATGATTTCCAATGCCAACTTGAGTTCTGTCTCTAACAACTAGCCTACTAGTTTAACTAGCTCTCCATACAATCTAGTGCATAAAATAATTATATTCTTTCAATGTTTGATAAATTATGACGTTGGAAACTTGTTAAGGCTATTAGCCCTTTTCATTTGGGGTGGAAATTGAAAGCCATGGGAACAAATGGATAACTTCAAGTTTTTTTTTTTTTTTGCAATTTTCTTTTCGGAAACAGTTTATTCAAGAATAGACGCATGTTTATTAAGTTATACTATTTATGTACATACCTCCTCTATTATTTGATCAAATATCAACAATTTTGACATATTTCAACAGAAAACTGCCGGCTGCATGTCAAAAATAAGAAAATTTAACACCCAATAAAAGATAGATAAATTATCTTAGAAGAGGTGTTGAAAATATTACTATAAAAATTTCCTTAATTCTCGAGAAAACTGATATTTTCAAACGTAATATTTTTTCGATAAACCTGTCCGGTATTTAGCACCATCTACTGTGTCCGTGATCCGTCTGTTCTTGTTGGTGCGGAAGGATACTTTGGTCGGTTGTGAAGCCACCTTTCAATCTCACACCCACCATCCCACAAAATAAGCACTACCCTTGTACTCGACAAGGACAATGGCCTTAAGTGTAGGTATTGACAAATTGGAACATTTAAAATTGGTCTGCTCAAGTCTGCAGAAAATAACTTTCAACTTGTTTTAGCACCACGTCTCACTACCCGTTCGGTTTATACGCTTATGTACTAATAATTACGCTAATGGTCTTAAGGATTAGGAAGGCTAGGTTTATAGTGTACCCGCGTTAACGTGGAGGGAGAGTGGAAAAACATTTTGGAAAACCACCTTCAGTACAACCAACCGAGGTTCATACCTCAATCTAATCATCACTGGCGTTATATCCTACTGCGAGAGTAGCGCGTTAGACTACACGGCCACCAGAGCGGGTGACATTCATAATTGAAAGTATTTTGGTATAGAGTAATTCTAGAATTTCCCAACTCAAGATCTAAACTCTCCGTAAATTTCCCAGCTTAAGAGTTTCATACCAATATTTGAGGGTAGGGGGGAGGTTTACACCGCCCCCCCCCCCTTAACCCCATTTTACTCCAGCGTGAAGCTCCTGGTTTACATTTAATTCACGTTCCCACCCAAGCCAGTAACATTCATATTGTTTGATTAAGTTTCTAAATGATTTTATGTTAACACGGTGACATATTATCAGGTAGTATTCATCACAAAGTATATATTTTTAGGATAATCTTAATAATTATTTAAACTTACTTATGAAATTCTTAAAAAAATAATAAAGAAGCTTAATAATCTGTCATCATATTCTTATATATGTTGTACTCAAACTATTTGTAATATATTTACCTATTTAAACAAACATATTGTATCGACACTGAATTTATTTCTTCAATAAATATTTTTCAACAAACATTTGATTTTTTAAACTTTTTTTTCTTTGTAAATAATAATAATATTTAGCACCGCGTCTTACTACCCGTTCGGGTTATACGCTTTAAGTACTAATTACGCTAATGGATTAGGAATTGGGAAGGTTGAATTAGAGGAAGTGAACCCGCATTTGCGTGGAGGGAGAGTGGAAAACCATTTAGGAAAAACTGCCCCCAGTTCACCCGACCGAGATTCGAACCTCGATCTCCCCGTCCTCAGCAGTTGAGCAGCTCAACACGACAAGCGCGTTAGCCAACTACGCCACCGAGGTCTTAGTAAAGCGTCTTTCTACCCATTCGGCGTACACGCTTATGTACTACGCTAATTGGTTAGAGTAAGTAAAGTTGAATTTTAGAGGAAGTGTACCCATATTTGCATGAAAAGAGAGTGTAAAACCATTTAAGGACAATCACCATCAGTACACCCAACCGGGATCGAACCATGATCTACCCATAATCGCCAATTTATTTTATTGCAAGGTCATGCTGCCACCGGAGTGGATACACTAGTATCAACACTCAATTTAACTTTTCATTCATAAGTATTTTGACTTCTTCAACACATATGTATCAATAATGTTTCTCTACTTCAAAATACCTATCTCGGAACTTTACTGTTACTTTAAGAGATATGTATTGACACCTATTTTACATATTTAAAAACATTAATCGACCTACATTTACTTCAAAAGACTTACATAAACAAAACCCATTTGCTTACTTTAACATACATGTGCGGACACCCATCAAAACATATTCTAGTATCTTAGATACACGATGATGAACATCTTAAATAAGAAGTGAAGATAATAACAAAACTATCACCAAAATATATTGGATATAAACCCAATAGTAAAAAATAGGTTCAATCAATCCTCTTTGGTCCACTTTAATCCAAAACCCATATTATAAATCAAGTACCTTTTCTAAAAATAAATATTTCTCTCAAACCAGTCTAGTTAAACATAATATAACCGATAACATAATGGAATAACTTAGTATTAGCTTTTGGCGAATTCTCTTTCTGAAATTACAATGTACCAATTAATATAATCAAAAAAGGGAATTTGCTTTGCTCAAGCCTGAAGGAAAGTAACAAATTTAGTATCGATTAAATTAAAGCAGGAGCTCATGTTTCCAATAATCAACTATGGTGAAGTAGTCAGTCAAATGTATAATGGGACCCAAACAAAACAAATTACAGTCTTCATAATTTTTGCATTAGCTTTATCTTAAATCTAAGTATAAATTATCACATTTCAACCTATTTTTAAAATCATGAATGGCGTGAATTATAAGAGATAATAAAGCACAAATTTTATTGCCTTCTCTATCAAATACTCAATTAATTATTTCAATGAAACCTTGTCTCTCGACTCCTCCTCTTCTCATTATAATGATAATACTCAGGACCGTTTCATTCAAACCTTATTCTTCGCACGTCATAAAATCGTTATTTACTCAAATACATTAACATAAGTGGAGCTAGAGTCTTGAATCAAACTCTCGATTCTGCCAGTAAGATCTAATGTACAGTCTGGATTCCAAAACAAGGAATGATTCTTAGCTCTGTCAAGGAGATATACTGTGAGACTTCGTAAACAAAATATGATTACTTGCTCTGCCTGAGTAGTTGTACAATATGGTTTCGTAAACCAAGGTTTATTTCATCACCGCATATTACTACCTGTTCACGTTATACGCATATACAATGATTACTCTAATTGGGTAGGGATGAAGAAGGAAGCATTTTAGAGGTTATATATTCGAATTTACATGGAAGGAGAGTGGGAAACAATATAGTAAAACACCACCCTTAGTAGACCCAGCCAATACTTGATCCCCGTTTTATCCGTAATTAGCAGGCCACTCTAACACAACCTTAGAATATTCGGCCACTGAAGTGGATCATGTTCCGTTAGTAAATTTGTTGTTTGGGTGTAAAGAGAGTATTATTACACTAGTCTTACAAGCTATCGTTACATTTTTATTCTCGTCTAAAATTTAATGGTATGTCTCTTTGATTTTTTCATGAGCTAATACATTTCCTTGAACTGACAAACTTGAAACTACATACCTCACGTTTAAGACTGTACGTTATTTTGAATTCTTTTTTAGATTTTTTTGTGTGTAAGCAAATTTTACTTTCTCGAATAACAGAGATTGTTACTAAAATAAACACTGCTGGGGACTTTGGCTGCTATTTTACCTGCTATGTAAACTACTATAACTAGATACATTATATACATTATGGTAAATAAATCTTTGAAATGGATTCTTAAAAAACCACATATATTGGTTAAAAATTTTCAAATTAAATTAAATTTTGCCAAAAAGTATGTTTTATAGAATTTAAAAAAGAACAATTACCTAAGTGTATTTAAAACAAAATCCACTAGCAAATTCTGCTTTTATTAAGTTCATAAACCATCCACAAGCAAATTATTTCTATTTTTCAAATTCACTTACTATATTTGACATGTCTAGTTAAAATAAAGGGAGAATAATAACACTCGCTATTCCATTCCTTCATATAACCCATATATAAAGCTAATTCACAAAGGAAAATTGAAATACCTGAACATTCAAATGTCACAAGCAAATGGAGATAAATAAAACAAACGTCATTCTATTTTTTAAATTTTCTATCTGAAAATGAATACACACATTCTTTTAGTTCTATAAATTATTATTTAAAAATACTCACCTAACCTTTAACTTTTTTTAAACAAAAAGGTTTTTCTTCTCGACATTAATATTAGTAGCAAATAAAACGGACAAGATGAATTTATTTAAGTGTGGTTGATGGGATGAGAAATAATCGAGTCTTGGGATTCAACCCATTCTCTCTAAATCGATTTGTCATCGATAATGGTTCACTAAACATAGATAATCAGTGTCGTTTGGATATTTTTCCACTACAATAATTAAAGTGATGCAATTAAAATACCATTTAAAAAATTAACGTGAGTACTTACTGTAAACGTTATTTATTTGAACTTTCGCATAATAACACAAATTTCTTTACAAAATATTAGAATCTTTATAAAATCTTGGAATTTCACATATAGATAAATCTACAATTTTATTTATTTAACATAAAATTACGTAGGCATAATTACTTTAAACTTGGAACAAGTTGTTTCAATTTCAAATGGGATTTATCACATTTTTCGTGAAAACACACCTCGTGAAATTCTATAGCTAGTTGGGATTATAAATACATTATGATTTAATGTATTATGAACTTTGTTTAAGTTTATAATAATTTATACTCGGCTTATATCCCCAATCAAATACTTATCCTGCCTTCAATATAGCTGTTTCTGCTTATGTTATTTAAATATACCATAACTCGTCACTCCACCAACACCCCGGCAAGAAAATAATACCACATTGATAAAATGTTTTCACTTTCTCATGTATAGCGAACGTACTGTGAACGTGAAAAAATCTATCTCGAGATAATGACGAGTTTTTATATTACATTTGAATATGAACAAAAAAATAGCTGACTTTACCATTCTCTCTGTCCTCAATGTCTGTCTATTTGTATGTCCTGGCCACGGATCCCAAAAGGTTAGATCGTTTTGTTCAAACTTGATATCTAAATGTTATAGGGCAATGTCACAATATTTTTCTACCAGCCCTTCAATTAAATATTGTAATTTTTATAGAGTAGGATAGTTAGATGGAATATGGATTATCTGCCAGTGGTTTCTCTAGTGATTAGGGGGATCACCATCTCCGATAAGTCGCCTCCCAAGGTGGCGGATCGGGGAACGTTCACCACTACTGGAGAGTTCTCGATGTTTACTGGAAACGGTGTATACTGGAAGTGCCAGGGGTGGAGGGTAACGGGGAAATAAAATACCCGGGATGGACCAACTGGAGTCAACGACATTAAATAGAGAAATCAAATTAGGAAATAGTTTTGGTATTAAATAATAAGAGCTAATACCATATTAGTTAAATAAGGAAAAATGATCGTAATAAAGAGATGGAGAAAGCCTTAAATAGTAGAATTTTAAAACTCAGGTTAAATATTAGAGGCCAAGTTAGTATAGTCAGGTTAAAAAAACTTTATTTATTTATCTATCTAAAATAAATTAGTTTAAGGATAGCTTACTAACAATTTTTTTTTATAAAATTTCAATGTTTTGGAAACTGATTTTGAAGATTGAAATCTTATGTAAGACTGTCAAAAAAAATCTTTATAAATAACAACACATTTTTATTTTTATAAATAACAAATAATTTGAGGGTAGCTAACAAATAAATTATATTAAAAAAATTGAATATTATTTTAATATATTTGAACAAATTGGCGTAAAATTGATGTATAAATAGTGATTAAATTGGAATTAACAAAACAATGGATTGATTTTTGTGAAGTTTATTTAAGGTGGTTTATTATTTTTTAGATTTTTCATCGAATATTAAAAATCTAGTACGATTGTGTTGAACCATTTATTTTTAAATCGTGCGCTGTCATATTATATGTGTTCTTGTAGTGTACGTTAAATACCTATAGTAAAATAAAGCTCCAGACAAGGAATTGGTTTTTGACAATATAAGGATCTAAAACAAAAACAAATTTAAGATTGGTGTCAATCGTTTGAAGGCTATACCTATTTTTTTTTGTCACGGCCGATATTTAAAGATAATGAAATTACTTACGCTCCTATCCGCCATATGGTAAATTAAGAATATATATGCTATGTAAATAAGTAGAACCGAAATAAGCAAACTCAAATTTGCTTAGATCTTAATGGACACAACATTTTTTTATTTAAACACTACCATTACCATAGTTAAAAATGAAAAACCTTTTACTGAGCTCATCATTATTAGACTTTATAACAATTTTTATTAATGTGATTTAATATTAGTTAAACCATTTATCTCATGTAGTGAGTAACATATAGTGCTATTGTAACTGTAGTCAAAATTTTGAAAAATAATACAGGTATAAATATTACACTAACAATAACAGTTCTGTCACAAATTCAGCGATAATGTATATCTCATTCATATTAATTTGTATCTATATAAGCTATTAAGAGAAAATAACTAGACACTTGAAGCATGCACTATTTTATTAAAGCATACTTTGAAGTGTTACATCAAGTATTTATTCCTCACCGTGCTACCTCTCACGCTTACCTTTACACTTCAAGAAACGCCAGACCAGATAATTACCAAGTTAAACAACCTTTGAAAATGACCAGTTTACCAACTGTTTAATTTATAATAAACTTGAGAAGACTTGTTTGAGTTTAGCAAAGCATAAGTTCTAGAATTAGGGAAGTTTACTAACGCTAGGCTAACATTGATCTGGTATGCCTGTATTACTAAATATTTAGAAATAGTTTCTTCTGACGTTTGTAATTAATATGCATGCGTGTTGTAAAAACAATGAAAATTTTAGTTTAAAATGTGCATATTTAAAAGAATTAAACAATCTTAATTTAATGTGATTCATCGAATGAGCAGGTGGTATGAATATAATCTGGCCTGAGACTTATTGTTGAAGGGTAGGTTAGGGTCTTAGGCTTATTAAGGGTATGTTTTGCTAAATATCCCCCATATTTACCTCAGTGTAAATGTAGGTACATTTCCTCTTACGTCTGCCTTAATTGCACCCCAATTCTGTGAGTATGCACATAACCTCTACTGGCAGTAAGACGTGACACGTTATTTTAAAAAAATATTGGAGTAAAGAATAAATCATAAATAATCATTTGATTTAATTATGTCCCTTTTAGTATCACTGAAAATAAGTGATATGTTGACTTTAAGAATACAATTATTTTGGTTTTGTCCGTTTTCTTTCGAAAAATGTTTTGGAGTCAAGTTTATAAATTAAATGTTCCCGGAATAGCATGCCTTGCTATTGTTTAAATATCATAGAAAGGGTGGTTTAGAAAATATAATCATACTTCTTCGGTAAAAATTTATGTGACATTTTACTATATTTTCAGTATTATTTTATAAGTGTTAATTTTAGATATAAAAGTGACAACTGTAGATTATATGACCTGACGACTGAATACGGGAAAGTAAACCTATTAGTTTTTCTAATTATTAGATAAGGCCCTTCCTATTAAACTTGGATAGTATTTCATAGTCAGAATGCAAACCAAGAGCCTTATTATCTGCCGTCTCTAAGTGACGTCTCCAGATGGGTTTGGAACTGTCGACACAAAAATATATCTAAATCCTCATAAATCCTCAATTTGTATTAATTTCGATCACTATCATACCGGAAAATTCATTAATATAATACCAGCTACGTGCATTAAGGTTATTGATTTAAGTTTTTATTTAGTTTTTAAACTAGTTTTTGTGAATTTTTCATATTTTTTTGATTTAAAAACTAATTTTAAAAGAAGCAATGCTAATAGACTTTTTAACATTTGAAAATAATTGTGATAAAAATCATAATAATTAATAAAGTTAGATACATTTATTGGTGAAATTCTATAAATTTCAATAAATAAATATTAAAATATTGTTTTTATAATAATTAATGTTTTAATGAACCTTCCGAATAATGACAGCTGCCAGTCTTGCAATAGTTACTCTCGCTAAAAAATTTAGTGTTCATAGCTAATTTGCGTTTAATCTCAACAGGTAGTATAACCCGTTGGTAAAATAAATAAATAAAAAAGGCCATGTTTACATTTACAAAATTTCCAATTAGACAAAGGTAGTTTGTTTTAAAAGAATCGCTTCTGATTATAATGTCTCTTGGATAAAAATAATAAACTGTTATGAACTCGTTTTATATTTTAAAACAGCATATCCTTTATGATTGAATTTGAAAATTTTAGTGGTATTTACGGAAAACATTAAATAGTTATAGTGTTTAAACTTACTAAGAATTATTTAAAATACGTGACTTACAAAAATGAGTGGATATTTGTATGAGAAGTTTCTTTTAACTTTAAATGAATAACGTAAACTTAAATAAATAACGTTTACACGAGATCTATAGTTTTACCTTTTCCTCGTTATGCTAATACGTCCCACGGATGTGTCTTCGTGCGCGTATTTAATTAATACAAATTTTGCTCAAGTAAAAGAAAAAAAACCTTCCTCCGGATCTCAGTAAATGTACCAGTTTCAATGTCATTGTTTGGATTAAGGCGGAACCTAATTAACTTCCCAAACGTGGAATTGTTTAGTTGGAAACTACTAAATACCACCAGGGCACCTTGCCTGTGCACCACGGTTAATTGCGGTAGCGTGCTCGATTCAAAACCAGAAAGCAAAGTATATTTTTTGTGTATATACTCCTGCATCGCTTCGTCCGGACTATTAACATAGTTTCACTTATGGGGAAGGGATTATGAAAGATGAAGTTAACGAATTTAACCCTCATTAGCACAGGGAGATAGTGGTAATGGATTCACGAGAGTGATGGCCTTAACTAGTGGTTCTCAACCATTTTCACCCTTCCGCCCACTTCAGAGAATTGTTTGCTGGCTACCTAACCTACCTTCCACTCCCTTTTCCCAAAAGCTAAATGTAATTAATAAACATGATGAAATAAGCGACAGTAACATTCAATTCATGTTATATGGTCCATTCATATTTAATTACTTACTCACCGCTCTTTTTTTGTAACATAGCTTACAATGCTTATAAATAAAATACACGCTAAAACAAAACTTTTGTTAAATATTCATTTACATAGGTAATTAAACGTACTGTAAACGTTATTGAACATAAATATTAAGATTTATTTACGACACTTTACTAAATATGTTTCCATCCGTTACTATTACCATAAAATAATGCTGTAATATCTATAAAAACTGAAAACCCCCCTATTACCTCATGGGGTACAGTACCGTCTAGGTCGGGAAGCTCTGCCTTGGACCATGTGACCACTAATGCAGATAAGCCGGGTATCGATCGCCCGCTTCGCAACGAGAGCTGGTGTATCTCCCTTGCGTGTTTTCCAATCATTTCTCCACGTTAGTGTTTTTTAGCACCACGTTTTATTAGAGCCTACTTCTTCAGGTAATACAAATATGTATTAATTCCTCTAATGAATCAAGAATGAGGAAAGTTGAATTTATAGGAAGTCTACCAACATTTGCGTAGAGGAAGAGCGGAAAAGCGTTTAGAAAATAGCACCTTCGGTATAACTGACCGGGATTCTAACTCTTAATTTCCCGTCATCGGCAGTATAGCCTATTGCGAGAGTGGCGCTATGAGTCCACGAGGCCACCTATGCAGGTAACGTGAATGGATTTCCCACACTTCTGATATTTGTCTCTAGGTAAGCCTATGTAGTTTAAAGTAGGGTGAAAGGAATCATGAGATAAGGCCAACAATTTTGGAGTATGTACAGTAGCCCCATGGCTTCTTTGGTGCTGACTGACAGCTCACAGCTGACTTCTGACAGTCAACATTTAGGTAGGTGACAGCTGCTAAATACATGTTTTTGCAGATCATATTGTTTGGCGTAGGGATACATAATTTGGTGTGGTCACTTTTCAAAGCCGTAAGCTGTCCGCTGTGAGCTGTCAGTCAGCACCAAAGAAGCCATGGGGCTTCTGTATAACAATTATTATTGGTTTTGAATAGATAAATAAAATATTGATTATGTGGATGCATTTAGTTTGATTTCTTACACAAATAATATTGAACACTTATTAAATAATTGTCATGGAATCCTGGAATTTGATAGCTTTCTCTCTTACTTAAAAAAGTTTCTTATCAAATGCCAATACGCTCGTGACAGGTTTGCAAAAACATTTGGTATTTATATTTGTAAAAAAAAGTATCCACTGAAGTACTGTTGTATTTATTATTGTCAAAAGAGATTTTTTCTATAAAAACCTAAAAAAATACAGGACTGATGTCGCGTTAGACACCAATAGCAGAACCTTAATTGGTTGAAAGTCGGAACAAGCATTAGAGAGTACTTAATCGCCACTAAACACTTGGAGATAGTTCTAGAAGTTATTTTGAAAGAAAGAAATTTAAAATATTTTAATGAATGTGTGTGGAGAAGTTAGCTTGATTTTATCAAGATCAATATTTTAAAATATTTAATTTCCATGTTTTATTATAGCTGTAAAATAAGATTTGTTCTATTTATTTTATTTTTTACTTCATAGTAAGAAACTTGAAGAATGAGATAAAGAGTATGGTTTCATAAGGTTGTGAAAACGATGAGTAAGCCTAATTACATATTATCATATGTAAGGTACAATTCTCAGGGCACCCAGCCGAAACTCAAAGTCTAATTTCCCTTTCTGATATGAGTCTATTGCTTTCGACTGCTCTGCGCCCTGTGATGGTTTCTTGGTCTTGTTTATTACAAAAGCAGCAAAGTGTTATCTATAGGTGAAAAGAAGGGATAGATAAATGAATCAAACAAAACGAGAATCCAAATTTAACTATATTATTATTTTTTCCCCATCAATACTGTAAGTGACAGCTGTCAATCATATGATTTGACGTTTGAATATATAGTCTTATTTCTAGGAACCACCTTCATATAACAATACTTTTTATTTGCTACATGTCTTATTACCTGTTCAGAAAATATGCATTTACTTAAACTATTGGGGGTGGGATGAGGAAGGTATAATTTAGAGGAAATTTAACCTAACTTGAGTGTACATATTCTCGTGTATTAATTTATTGTGCATCACAACCTACTACCTATCCCAAGCTATAGTCATGTCTTCAATATGAGTTTGAAATGAAGACGGTATATCTTATAGGAAATATAGTCATCTTTGTGTTGAGAAAGAATGGGAAACCATTTATATAAAATAGCCCTTAATGCACCCAGCTGAGATTCAAACCCTGAAATCCCGTTAACGGAAATCAATTCTATATGACCACCTATTTGGGTCTAGAATAGTAGTTAATACTTAGACTGATATTTATTCAATCATGTTAGGGCGAAAATAAGGTAGATTTTGAAAATATAAAGAAAATATATATAAAAACTCAAATGAAGGACTTTGTCTGGCAAAAAATAAGGACATATACCCATTTTTCAAATGAACTAAACAATACATATAGTGGAGGAAATAAAGGTCTACCATTATTTGATAGAAAATTAACTTTTGTCAAATAAGTGTTACAAAACCACAAATCAAATAATAGCAATAAAACAAGAAAAAATATTTCCTAAACGAAATAGGATTTCGAGAACGCAAGTGTAGGCTGAACCAGTTTTCTTCAAAACAAATATTTTCCTTTCACTTCTATATCGTTATTTTCTTCTCGTCAATCTGTCTTCTTAGTTTCACATTGTATTTTCGTTCTTTTGTGTTCTTGAGGAGTATTCTTGAGGATCGTGATTAGCTCAGAGAAGTAGGATATATTTTTTTTTGTTATCTCCAGCGAGTCTAAGAAAGTTCATTTCAAAGTGTGCTTGAAGAATTTCAAATGTGAAGTATTTTTCTCTTCCTTACGCCAGATCAAATGCTAGATTATATTCAAATATAAAAGTAATGAATACAAATTTGATAGACACTGATAGTTTTAATATAGATATGTTTTTCAATAGGTATGTAATAAATACTCAATGCCCACCTCTAATCGAATAAGTCTAATTTGACCCAACGTAACAAATTAATAATGTCAATTATTTTTAACATGCCATTTTAATTTACTTGTGCATTCATAAATACAAAACTATTGTGTGTATATATATATATATATATAGATAGATCAAAAATAACGTAAAACCTTCCTTTATTATTATTATTATTATTATTTAGCACCGCGTATTACTATCCGTTCGGGTTATACGATTTAAGTACTAATTACTCTAATGGATTAGGAATTGGGAAGGTTGAATTAGAGGAAGTGAACCCACATTTGCGTTGAGGGAGAGTGGAAAACCATTTAGGAAAAACCACCCCAGCTCACATGACCGAGATCCGAACCTTGATCTCCCCGTCCTCAGCAGTCGAGCTCGACACGACTAGCACGTTAGCCAAGTACGCCACCGAGGCGGGTACCTTCCATTAATGATTATCCCTTAATTACTTTATAGTTTTATAAAATTGTTATTATTATTATTAGCACCGCGTCTTACTATATAAAATTGTTATCATTAATCAAAAATACTTCTATTGCATTGGTAGCCTATGTTTTACTTTACTTTTTATCAACTTTTACGACAGTATAAAATGAACCAACTATATATTTTTTTTTTGCATTGCAAGATAATTAAAACAAATTATTCGCATTTTAACCATGCCCAATGGGTATAAATGAGGAAGGTAGCATGTATTGGAAAATTTGCATCTGTGTGAAAAAAGAATGGGAAACCATTTAGAAAATATCACTCTCATTAATGTTGGGATCACTATCAACTTAACATTAACTTAACGTCGTTAACGTAAAGGATCTCCTCGTGTTTTTAAAAGGAAAGGATCACGATGCAGTTAACTTAACGTTGACTTGCAGTTAACTTAGTGTAACATATGTCCTGGGAGGTCTTTTACTTTAAGTGGGTGACCTGGTGGTCTAGGGGTAAGGTGTTGGACTTCTGTGCTGGGGTCCAGGGTTCAATCCTTGGTACCGGCACAGATGTATCTAATTACCAAACCCTTCCTTCACCTCTGACAAGACGTGTATTAATCACAACTTGTTAATGTGGGGCATGCCAGGCCTCCACCGTGGTTCGGATTCCACGTTAAACTGTAGGTCCTCCATTTCATCTCATAATCACCTTATCATTACACATTAGTTTAAGTGCGTATAACCCATACGGTTAGTAAGACGCAGTGCTAATAATAATAATAATAATAATAATAATAATAATAATAATCATAATAATACTTTAAGTGAACGTTACTTGAAGGGCATCACGTGATCTAGCCAGCCAATAATTATGCGAGTGACGTCAACAGGGCTATGAAGTAATTCATTGGTTGGTTTTAAGAGCAAGGTTTACTCTTTAGCTTATGTTCTAGTGATCAGATATTGAAACAAAGTAATTAATCTAAAATAGGAAAGCTAAATTTGTCAAAAAATGTTAATAATATATATATATATCATATCGATTGAAAACTGTAAACATTCACAGATCATCACTTTACAAATAGTAAAAATCACAGCTCATACTCGAGAATACAGATGTCTGGCTCGAGTATTTACGTAAAGTTGAATCGTGATCACACATCTGTTTTCTTAAGTTAAGTTAACTTTAATTGAACGTTACGTTAAGTTGACGTTAAATTGATCGTGGTCCCGCCATAAACCCAACTGAAATCATATCCCTGATCCCATCATCAGCAACAAACCAAACTAGCTCATTCTGATATTTAGACCACGTGTTGACCGATGTTGGTGCTTTTCTCTAATCACATTCTACTTATGACTACAATATCATCACTATCATTATTATTAGCTTATGAATGTTAAGGTGGAAGTGTGGGAAACGCGAATTCAACGCAGTATTTTTGAAGTTTTTATATTAAAACTTTTTTGTTAAAATAAATCAAATAACTATCTAATATAAATATAGAGATTAAGTTCCATCTCATGGTTATATAAAGTCATTGAGTATTTGTAAAGAGTGTCCTGAAATGTAGAGACCCCTTTTTCTCTTAATTTAAAAAGTTTGTCATCAAGTGTCACTACTATGCTCGTGACAGATATTAAAGAGCTGTTGATATCACCATGGGAAGAAAATTAAACTCTATGCTTAAATTGGAGCAATGTTTGATTTATATTGGACCAAAAACATGTTTTGCTACAAAAAATCTAAAGAACACTGTTTTAACTGGCGTTCCCTACATTTTTTGTTGTTCTTCCACCAGACTTACTACCCATTAAACTATACGTATATATATTATCTAAACTAGGGGAGTAGTGATAAGGACGGTAGAGCTTGGTATTAAATTTACCCTCGTTTTCGTGGAGGGAGAGTGGGAAATAATAATAAAATCCTCAACACACCCAGCTGGGATCTGAATCCTAAATTCTTTGTCAGCGACAAAACTAAATATATTAACTTGACATTTTGACCTCGTGTCCACCAATGCTGTCCTATAATAAAAATAATACCCCCTTATGTTATACCACTTTTACTAAAATGCATCCCACCGAGAATTAACTGTTATTATTTCTGAAAATGAAAAAATATTGTCCAAGTTGTTTAGACAAATAAGGGACCAACCACCATAGTTAGATTGATCTTCGCCTGGAAACTTAAAATTGTTTCCATACCTATAAAAAAATATGTTGTAGCAGTCCCTTCTTGTTAAATATACCTATTTTAAAATTAGAGGCCCATTGGAGCAATTTGGAGTTTGAAGCAGGCCTATCTTTCAGCTTCATAATATGTATAATATTGGAGAGTGAGTGAAATAAATCTACAGGGAGGCAAGCTATTTTCAGTGGGGTGGAGGTATACCCCAAGTCTACCAATGGCTCTGCCTCCACTAGCACATACTACTAATAAAATTCATGTGTGTCACTTGATAGGGTTTATTTACCCTTTATTTTATATTATCATCATTGAACTGTTTCATATATAAGTGCCACATTGATTTACTTCTATTATTTATTAGAATTATGAATTAACATTTTTTAATGTAATTTTTATGATACAAAAGTTTCACCTAGATATTAAATAAATAGGAGTTGCCACGTTGCAGCCTTGTAACGGTTTTACATTTTTCTGACGTGTCTTTTATTCCTACAATGATCGAATTGATTAATTTTCACTAATATAAATTTGATTGAAAATGGTCTCTGTTAAAATTTATCAGTATGGGCCTAATGTAATTCGTAGGGACTTGTTTTTAAATGTTAAAATACCAGCATATTTTTTAAACAAAGGGATACACTATACATAAGTTCATTAATTTGCAATATATTAATACTAAAATGTCAAATTGGTTACATTGCAATTTACGTGGGTCGTAGTCATCTCTTGTAGAAAAAGTAGAATTAGGTTAATATTTTATCTCGTTCAACAGAAAGGTTGTTAACCACTTCATTTAATGGTTTAAGTGGGAGTGTATGGAGCGCGAGAAAAGGCCCTGGGTTTTTTGTAGTTTTTATGGCAAAACATGTTTCTTTGGCCAAAATAAAAACAAATGCTCTCCATTGGAAACATAGATTTTAATTTTCTTCACATAGTGATAACAACAATATTTGAATATCTGTTGACGATGTTCTAGAGTTTAATTACAACTTTTTCTTATCATTTAAAAAAATTCTCGTAAAATGCTAATATGCTCACAACAGATATTCAAGAGCTTTTTATATAATTACGTAAAATCATAATTAAAACCTAGCCCATAATGGAGCAATATTTTATTTATTTTAACCACAAAAAAAAAGTTATAAAAACTTCAAAAACACTTAACTTTTCTCGCGTCCCTATACTCCCGCTTCAAGTAAAAGAAAAATATAGTTGAGAGAATACATCTGAATAAACGTACAAATAGGATGTTAAAACCATACAAATAAAATATAATGTGGTAGAACCATTTTCAATAAATCTTGTCGTGTTAGAAGCCCCAAATTTTTTTATTAATGACGACCAAGTGCAAGCAACTCCTAAACTACCCGGCCATTGCTGTGGATAAATAGTAGACTAAATATGGATAAACCATTAATAAAAACAATGTATCAGACATCATCACACAAGTTGTATTATTTGTCCTTACCAGTGTTCGCATACTCTAATACGTCAGCCTGCAACTAGACTAAAGTGTCAGCGATGGTGTGTTTAGAGCCATATGGTTTTCCCTATTCATCTTCAACGAAAATTCGAGTAAATTGTTCAATATAATCATTTTTCATCCTTATACCATCAATGTAGATATATTTGTGTTGTCTAAAAGGGTACTAATATGCGGTGCAAAAATCTATAGGGTTTCTTTCCCCTTCATCCTACACGCAAATTCGGGTAAATTTCCTCTAAATTATACTTTCCTCATCTTTATACTAATAGGGAAGGCCTAGCTATATTCGGATGGTTAAATTATCTAATAAAACTTTTTTTTATATCCTATATCAACGTTTAATTGTTGAAATGATAAATTAAAGGTAGATTTAGAAAATTATAAAAATACAAAATTTATAGATGTAAAGTATTATGGAAATTAAGGATCATAATGGAGTCCAATATGTTCAACATTTAGCTTGCCATGATGGATAGACGCTAAGGAGAAACTGAAAATAATCATCTGTATTGTATCTAGCCTTGTTTTCCAAGTGGAGGGGGTAGATTTCTTGACTTTGCCATCCTTTGAAACGAGAAAATTGGTGCCGTTAGGGGTTGTAAAAGTAAAAAGGGGAGGTGAAGCAAAAAGGATGAAGAGGCTGAATAGTAAAATAAAAAATAGAAAAAAGTGTAATAGGTAGAGGATGAGAAGGGCTTGTAACTTTTCGAGAAGTTGGAAAATATTTATAATAACTAACTACAATCAAAGTCATTACGGGTGGCAAAGTTTGAAGCCTTGAAGGAAGGAAACTTGTTTGATAAGCTTCATGTGCAACTGAGAATAGTACCAAATTGACAGGCTGCAAAGCAACATATTGTTTGTTGAGTACAACTCTTTGTAGGTAAATAAAACAATCTATTATTTGCAGTGCCATTTAAATTTTAATCGTCTAGTACTATAAGCTTAAATTTTAGTATACGCTATGCATACTTAATGTCCTAACATAAAATGTTCCTCAAAGTTAGTTGTAGTGTAGGTGTTTCAACATAAACAAGCCATCTGAGTGATTAGTGTTACCCGTATACCTACTCAGAATCATAAATTTCGTACACCTTCTACGTCTTCGTTTGAAAGTACTTAAACAAGATTTAAAACTAGAGTTTGCAAGGAGGTGTCAACATCAGTTTAGTATAAAGTTATCTCAGGGAACAATCAATAACCGTCTAAGAAGTGGAAGTTGAACACAAATGTTGTTATCACCTTGTCGTATTTATTATCTGTTCAGCCTATACGCATATGAGTAAATGATAATAACTACAATGGAGTAGAGATGAGGATGAAAGCATTTTAGAGGTAATTTACTCACATTTACGTATAAGGAGAGTGGGAAAACATTTAGGGAAAAACACTCTCAAGAAACCCAAATGGGATTATAACCTTCATCTACCCATCATAAGCAGACCAGTCTAACAAGAGAATGACGCCTTAGACCATTCAGCCACTGAAGCGGGTTTGAACACAACTTATTGAATAAATCAAAACAAACCGGCCAAGATACCACATCCAATCCAGTAAAATATCAAAATGTGTTTGCTCTTTCTCAAGATTAGATTAAACTATTTTATAAACTAGTAATCTAATTTGACATAACATACCTTGTTCCTGGTTGTTTAATAGCTTTCTAGAATTTGTAAGTATAAATATTATTCAAATATGGGTACATAGAGCTTAGAAAGTTATCCAAGAATGCCGTGTTTCTATTACGTTTATTTTACAGAAATAAATATGGTATCTGAACGTTTTATGTATTTAGGAGGACACGGCAATATATAAATAAAACAATGGCAGGTAATATATTGGACACTTTATAATGTGGGTTAATTAATCCTTTCAATTTTAGTTAAGATGGACCATATTTACAGTATTTTGGAGGCCATTGTCGTCTTTGTTGTGTTCAAGATGGTGACCCTAGTAGTAATCAGCATAAATTGCGTGCGGGGGAGAAGATATAAATCAAACAAAAGAGAGAATATTTTTGACATCCAAACGCCGAAAGCTTCGAATTTCCTAGTTTGTAAACTTAACAAGAAAATGTAATATCTTATATCGATTCTATTATATTGACAGACTATTTTCACTTTTAAATGATTATTTCTTACCTCTCCATTTCAATATCATCAGTTTAAATCTACAGTTTTCGGAGTTGTATTTTTTTTTATAAGAGCTCACCTCTTCAACTACAGTATGGAACTTTTTGAATTGTCCCCATCGGAGGTGTGCTGGCCCAATTAGAATTTTGAATCGAGGCTATCTTTATGTTGGCGTCGTATTAAAGATGTCATAAATCCTCAGATGTGAAATTTACTACAAGAGTAAATATTATCAAAATGTTATTAATGTTGAGAGGTTAATGAATGTGTCAACAGTTAGGCCTACCTCTGGATCCCAACTAGTATCTGAAATGTTTGTGGGGGAAGTGGTCAAATATTACCTCTATGAGGATTATCATTTTTCAATAATTTTCTACGAGATTTTTTCAACATAAGACCAACCCAGTAGGTGAGATGTTTCTATTTCTATCTGAGATGTATCACTCGCCTTTGAAGCCATTCAATGACATCTATTAGTTTTAAATATTCTATAAATACTAAATTGCCACCATCAAAGTTATCTTTCTACACAATGATATTCATAAGTTTATGTTTTACGTTTGTCAACTTTCAATGTCTTGATTTTAAACATTGTTAAACAATATTTTATTTTTAAGGTACCTTCATCGGTGGCGTAAGCTAACGCACTAGTTTCATGTTGAGCTAGACTGTCAAGGATGGGGAGATTGAGGTTCAAGTCTCACTCGAGTGAACTGGGGGTAGTTTTTACTAATTTCTTTCCCACTCTCTCTCCATGCAAATGCGGGTTCACATCCTCCATATTGAACCTTCCCAATTCCTAACTCCTTAGCGTAATTAGTATTTATGCGCATGACCCGAACGGGTAGTAGGACGCCACGCTAAGTAATTTTAAAGTTTCACGAATATACAGTTTTCAATCTTAGTTGTTTAATTTAAATAATTAAGAGCATGATAAAATTTTGGTTTTCTTGAAAACAAATTTTATATTGTATTATTTCAAATGCAATATTTTTAAAATACATTTCTCTTAACCTTAATAAGCGATATATTGTTCCCAGATTTAAAATTTATAAAAAACTTGACATATATTTGTATTTTAATATTTCACGTATATTTATGTTACCTTTATTGAAGGCAATTTTTTTTTAGCACTGCATCTTACTATACTTTTGGGGTATAAGCCTATATACTAATTACACTAATGAGTTAGGGATTATGAAGGTTTAATTTAGAGGTAATGCACCCACATTTGCGTGGAAGGAAAGTGAAAAATCACGTAGGAAAACCACCCTGAGTGTACCTGACTGGGATCGAACCATGAACTTCCCGTCTTTGGCAGTTTAGTCCAACACGAGAGTGATGCGTTAGACCACACGGCCATCGAAGTGAGTGTAATTAATGTTGTTTAACCTAAGCAACATTTTATATTAAATATTATTTATATTTATTTCATGTTTATCCTCATACATTTACCGTATTAATATTGAAGTGTTTATTTATGTGTAATCCATGTGTTTCCTCTAAGTATTGTTGTTATCAAACTACCTGTTGGTAATAATGTGTTAAGTTTCTATGACAACCAGGTAAGCTTAGTGAGGTTGTTCTTAACATACAAATACATAATAGTCTGGAGATTGTAAGAGTGTTGTGCATCTGAGCAATAAGTTTGTTTTAATTTCACACCTTTATTCATAATTAAAGCTAAAAATTAATGATAATATAAAATATGTATTTATAAAACTAGAGAGCTTAAAGTTAGCTGTAATACTGTGTGTACAATCAATTTATATTACAGTATTTAAAACTAAATTTAAATTGAATCCAGTAAATTATTTATATATGAATCCAAAGTACACAATATTTTTTAGTGATGCTCATAATTTTGAAAGTGTAGTATGTAGTTCATGTTTTTAGAATAGCTACGTTTATAAAAGGTATTTATTCGTTATCTATCAGGAGTGAAACCCACATCGATGACCACATGGACTAAAAGTTAAGCTCATCTAGTTCGATTTGCCAGTGAAAAGGAGCTGAGAATTCAATTTTTAGTTGCTTGTGATGATAATGTTTTCCCCTTAATTTGCTCACACATTCCCCCTACTCAAACGTGGCTACAATTTTTTACTTTACTTGTATAATCTGTAGGATATTCTTTTAGTGAGGCTAAATACGGATAGTCTGCACTGGTAGTAAGATATAGTGTATAAAACGAGTAATATATATTAAACTCATGCAATTATGTTTTTTCTATTCTTGAATAAGATATAGTTTTTTTTATGATTCTTTGGTTTGTACAACTAAATAGTGGTTGTTTAAAAGTAAATTTTATATACTACAATGCAATTTTTTTAAATTCAGACTATCCATCAAATAAGGTGGACTACAGCTCATTCCATTGGTATCAACGAACCAATAATTCCAAATACCTTATCAAGACTTTATGACATTCTCTGTCAAGGAATTCATCCCTCGAAGAATCAGTGCTCGAAAACAACTCTGAAAAGGTCACAGCAATTCAGGGAAGAGAGGCCGGTATTTGGTTGAGTTGTTTGGTTAAGGGATGTGGTTCTAGAGGGAGGTGGCAGGGGTGAGTTTGGGAAGAGTGCTACGTGAGTTGTTTCCCAGATCACGACAAGCAATCACAATGTAGGAAATTGAAGCAAGTCCTCCACTACAGTAGTTAATTGAAGATTCTGCTGACTTGAACTTTAGAAGACACTAACAGAATTAGATTCCAGACAATGCACAATCCAAAGATTAGACGAACTAATGAGTTGAATATTAAAATATGGAACGAATTGGAGCGTAAAATATGGAATGAGTTTTGATTAAATTATGGAATAATTTAAAGATTAATTAACTATATAAAAATTGGGTAATTATAATGGGAAATTAGTTTTAGTTAAAATAAAAAGTTATTTGATAATTTAAACTAAAATGGACCAATGATCGAGCATGTAATGAGTTGAAGAGAGAAAAATCGAACAGTTTTATTGTAAAAAAAAATTAAATAATTTGGGGAATAAGATATAAAAATACGTTGAGTATTAAAATACAGTGTGGCTTAAGCTGTTCATCAAGATTTGACATGAGTAGTTGAATATTTGATATTCAGGATTCTAAATAAGGACATGCCTGTCTCAATACAACTATAGCCACAATTTAAAATACTCATACTATTTCCGGTCCCCATCTACCACTAACAGTACTATACAAAGGATACCCGCATCGGTGGGTACGCGGACTAACCTTCAAGCTCATCAATTTGGGTCTGCCAGCTGCTGATAGGAGGTGAACTGAAAGTGGTTCTTCCTAAATAGTTACCCACACTCTCTGCACAAAAAAATGAGGGAACAAAAATATATTTTACATTCTACCTTATGCATCCTTAGCCCAATAGCGTTATTATTATTAATAATAATAATATCACCACGTCTTACTACCCGTTCGGGTTATACGCAATCATGCTAATGTGTAATGGTAGGGTGGTTGTGAAATGAAATGGAGGACCGACAGTTAAACGTGGAATCCGAACCATGGGGGAGGCTTGGCATTCCACACATTCACAAGTTGTGATTAATCAACGACATGTCAGAGGTGAAGGAAGGGTTTGGCAATCAGATAAATCTGTGCCAGGACCGAGGAATGAACCCCGGACCCCCAGCACAGAAGTCTAACACCTTACCCCTAGACCACCAGGTCGCCCCAATATAGCATTGTTGAATTAGGATAACCTGAACAGGTAGTGGGACATGGTGCAAAAATTAAAGGTACACTACAGTACAACAGGGTGACCACAGAACATTTACTATAAAATTCCCTGACTTCTCCATATTTTTCAGATAACATTTAAAAAGTTTCTCAACTTCACCATATTGCAATAGTGGTGGGTTTTTCTTTTTGCTGAATAGAAGATATCTTCCATTTATTATATTAATCAGAAATTTTTGAAAAGAACTTTAGTGGGAACTAAATATCTACAGTATATACTCTTATAATTTATTCTTCCTCTTTATGTGTGTGTATTATTTGTGTCCTTGTGTTAATGAGGTTTATAACAAATTCTATACATTCATGCCATGTTAAGACTGCCTTATATATGCAATGCTTTTTGTTAACATCAAGAAATAAAATCTATTAACTTTGTTTTAGATTTTAGGTGTTTAACTAGTTAATTATATAAATGCCCTGACTTTTACTTATTTTTAATTAAATTCCCCGACATTTTCCTCTCTTCTTTGATATCAAAAGGTTCCCTGACTTTCCCAGAATTTCCCCGGTTTTTTGACACCATGTATATAATATAGCCTATACATAAGAGTCTCAGAGACTAAATATATCTAGAATATTGCTTATTCCCATAAAGATAATAAATCTAGCCTGGGGCTAGTGATTAGCAATATAGAACATTTAACACCGTTTGAGGACGCTTGATTTTGAATGGTTATGTTCTTTTCCGAACTCTTCATTATATCGAAAAATCTGGCGAGGTGGATAATTTGAATTTTAAAATAGGCTAGATTTATGGAACGACGTGTTAGAGGGTACCTATCGACGTATAAAAGAGCTAAATATAATTTGATATAATGTATTCAAATGTTATTTTGGAGTGAATATTGAATATTAAACTCGTAGCCATAAGCCTTCTTTGCAGTTTAAAACTGTTCAGGTTAGGCCTTAATAATCCATGCGCATATTGTTTTAATCTCAGATTAAATGTCCTATCCTATTTTCGATATACTAGAGTACATTGATCGTGCGTAATATAAAATTAGATTTTTGAAGAACATTGTCAAATTTTAATAATGAGAGATCTACAATATAATGTAAGAAATTAGTCATATGACAGTAAAACAAAATTAACTAAAGCATGGTAAAATTATAGCATAAACTAAATTAAACCAGCCATAATAAGTCTAAATATGTTTGGATCATAATCGATTAAATTTCGTATATTTATAACTAACGATGGCTATTTAATTTATATGTTCTAATCATTCTAATGCTATTGTCATTTGATCTTTTTTTTCTACTGGTCTTACAATATATACAATTCAGTTAGCCTTAATTTTGTTTTTAGTATCATTTGACTAATTTCTCTCAACATTATATTTAAAATTAGATTACAAAGTAGATGGACAAATTTTTCAACGCTACCTGGCAGTATGGTTGCAATACCGTAAACATACGTGACAGATCGAGATTTTGCGTGACGTCATCCATCACGAAGCACATGCTATCATAGGGTGGGTGAAAATGATAAATTAATGTTTTCGATTAATTGTCAATTTACTTGACACTAAATCCTGTAAAAAAGTGTATTAAAGTACCCGGATGCTATATCATCATTGATAAGAAGCTGCAGGCCTCATTTATTATTATTATTATTATTATTATTTAGCACCGCGTCTTACTACCCGTTCGGGTTATACGCTTTAAGTACGAATTACGCTAGTGTATTAGGAACTAGGAAGGTTGAATTAGAGGAAGTGAACAGGCATTTGCGTGGAGGGAGAGTGGAAAACCATCTAGGAAAAACCCCCCCCAGTTCACCCGACCGAGATTCGAACCTCGATCTCCCCGTCCTCAGCAATCTAGCTTAGCACGACTAGTGCGTTAGCAAACTCTCAGGCCTCTTTAAAAATATGGCAGCATTTAAAAGGGTATATCTCAAGTTTGACCACCTTTCTGGTCTAGTGGTTGGAGTTCCTTGCTACAGATTCAAAGGTCCCGGGTTCAAAAACATATCTGTGACGCAGTGGGTTTGGAAAGGTGTCAAATCCAGGCTCTTGATGACAAATGGGGATCTATTTGAATAAACAAGCAACATTTCTTTTTTATAAAACTGAGATAAACGGTTGTAAAACTCGTTGTGATGACCACATCACACCCTCTATCCACAAATGTTGGCACTATCATAGATGAAAGTGGTGGTTTATCGGTCGGTATAGCTTGCTTGTGGGCTCACACTCTGAATATTTTTTAAAATTCAACTAAACAAATATCAAGATAAGTTATGGGGAGATTAAGGTTCGAAATCTAGGTCAAGTGTAATTTATTTTTCTTAGACACACCCTATATGTTTTGTATTTTAGTAACTTATCAGGTATTACTGCCTGCTAAGGTTATAAGCTTATTCAATCATTAAAATAATATATTAGAGATTAGAAAGTATGGATTTAGAAAAAATGTACCCGCACTCTGCATGGATGGTATTTAGAAATAAACCACCCTAAGTACACCTGACCTGGATTCAAGGCCCGATATCCCCATCATCGGTAGACTAATCTATTTCATGAGCTATGCTTTGATCTATGAGGACACCAAAGCAGATATTAGTAAAGTAAAATGAAGATATATGAGTGGTAAGTAATATATTTTAATATATATATATCAAGATAGGTACAGGGGGAGGATAAAATTAACAATCTCAAAAAATACATATTTATATTTTTTGCTGCTATGAGGCTTTGATTTTCCTGAAAATCTCTACATTCATTTTTTGTATCTCTTCAACACACCTAAGAATATAATTATGATTACAATAATTAATAAAAAGGTATTAATATATAATACGCGTATATTTTGTTATAATATTGTACGTTCAAGTCAATGTAAAAAAACATTAAGTTAATAAAAATGACTAAAAATATCCGTTGATTACTCCATTTAAGGTCAGATCCTGGTTTAATGAGTTATAATCAAGCGTGCTTCTATAGCCGATACGTATAATATTATAAAGCTGCTTTCATATTTTATACATGAATTAGACTACTTTAACAATTAAAAAATTAAACAGCTCCAATCTGACATGAACAATTAATGTTTATTTTTAAATCCAAACCGCACTTCTATATATTACAATTATAATACCTTGAAGATATATCCACTAACCTGTGTAAAAAAGAGCACAACATTAAAACATGAAAACTACCATGGTATTGAAATAGTTTGGAATATAACGTTTTACTAGATTTATTAGACAGCTTTAGCCAACATTTTATTTGAGCATTATTATTTATTTATTTCTAGCATTCCTTATCCCCTCGGTAGTTGAAAATCGTATGATTTTCGAGAGCTCAAAATCATTGAGGTGTGCTCTACATTTTTTACACGGATGACCTGCAGCAGCAGTTAGTGGTCACTTCCAAAGTTTCATACAACTTCCTCTTCCATTTACCAATATGTTGTGAACATTTCTAAAAAAATAATACATTATTCATAATACACACACACACTTCAACTTACGTGCTTACTACATCTATATATGTTAAGATTTATTTTTTTCTACAAATGTTCACAGGGTTTTCAAATGTCTGAATAAGATACGACAAAAATAAATGTTACATTAAAATTTGAACATTTTATTATACGATTCTTCAACGAGTAGGGGCCTATATACTGACCATTGAAAATGAGAAGAAAAAATAAACAATAATATAAATCGAAATTTTATTGTTTGAAAGAAACGTTCAATACAATATGGTCAACTTTATTGAAAGGGATAGGAGTAGGTTCATATCGCCATCAAAATAATATATCCAACCCTATACATGTCTATATAAGGTCCTATTTTATTTCAGTTTCCAGATGAACAAATGTCGTAAGATTAATTCCGGTCGCCTAAATCTCTACGAATCTTCTGACACCAAAAAGGATGGCCACTACTCCCTACTTATCCCCTTCTTGTTGGTTTAACATCCCCTCTTCTACTCCGAAACTTCTTCCACACTATTCAGTCTACAGATATTTCTCTTTGCTCAAGAGTTCTCTGCATGCTGATCGATAAAGAGTAAATCCAAGTGCCAGTCTGGTTTGGCCAAGATAAGAAGCCAAAGGAGAGAGAAATCGCATTTCTTCCTCTTGTAACACCTTCACATTTCACCCCTTTCTGTGCTTCTTCTATAAAAACTTTATCAGATTCCAAAGAATACCGTGAAAAAGGTACAACTTTTAACTTAAATAATCTAACAGGAAAAAAATATCAACGTGACAGGGTAAATACCCTGTGTTTCTTCACCGAAAATAGCATTAGTATGTAACACATTTAAAAGCTATATGTTTAAATTTTTGATTAAATTGGAGTCATTTTAATTAAGTCTGCTATTTTTTTTCTAAATATTTTTTATGATATTTTCTTAAGACTTTCCAAACGAATATATTGTGTGTAACACATTTTACTACTCATCCGGGTTTTTCACTCGCTTACATTAATAAGCTTTTAATAAAGAAAGTAAGAGGATGATTTACACACTACCCTAATTTCAAGGTTTAAATCTACCAAGGTTTTATGTTTCTTAGGCCAAATCTATTTTGGAAGAGGAAGGGCGAAAGGTGTAGCCACTTGGCTGCGTCACTGAACCTGTATATTGTGACAGTGACACCATAATAGACCGTGCAAATAGTGAAGCAATTCTTTAAATATACAGTTTATAGTTCTAGCACTAACACTGTAGGGTACTTTACAATATATCGTCACCTGAGAATGCAAGTGTTCTATCTCCAAAATTGTTAAATTTGAGATATTTGGTGTTTACGTTTATTTAGAATGCATATGATCCACCTGCGGTGAAATCGAGACGATTATATAATTATTTAAGAAGATACAAACTCGAGTTGTCATCTAGTAGCATTGGTTTTATACACAAGGTCAAACTTCAATGCTCTTTTACACAAAAGTGAAAAATTGGACATAGAATACTTGCATTCTCGGGTGACGATATGTATAAGTATATATTTAGATCAGTGGTTCCTGAACCTTTTAAATAGCGTACAGCCTATATATCTCCGTAATTTGGAGTACCACTAAAATAATGCTTAATAGTTACTATTTCAGTACATTTTTAATGATACACAAGGATATATTAACCGAGAGTACGTGGCTGCACTGGTTGTCTGAGCTTGAATCATTGATGCCCCTCCCC
>CABEEJ010000916.1:80558-113904 GCA_901482245.1 Timema douglasi | reverse complement strand
CCCCTCTAACCACTGGATAAATGGGTTTCAATTTTGGATAGACTTGGCCCGAATATATTTAATAAGATTTGTAAAAAGGTTCTATATTTTTCCAGCTTTAATTTGATTTATTTGTTTGGCTTCTCACGGCTTACCATCAGGAATAACTCTACGTACTAATGGTGGTACGCGTAGCACCCATTGTTGACACTTTATATATACATATAGAGCATACTTACATTTATATAGTAGTTTTATATATATATGTATACTAACATATATCTATAGGCCTACATACCTTTATATTTATATATATATATACAGTATATATGTATATATATATGTACGCTTTTATTGTATGCAATTGTATATGTTTATATATATATATATGTACACTTGCATTTAAATTCTAAAACTTTTGTGATAATACTCTAATAGTAATGTTATAGTTGATTATAAATTATGTTAACAGTAAAAATAGAGTAGAAGCTCCCTAACATTGTTCGAGCTATAACTATTAATTGTTAGTTATAAAATTAAATATAAGATTATTTAATTCAAAGTGTATAACATTTTCTAAATAACCCAAAATAGAATTTTTTACTAATTACGTATAGCTATGACGCTGAAGAGGATTGAATGTGACTGTACACCAGTTTAAGAGTATGGGGGTACTCGACTCTATAGAGTGTGTACATGTATCGTAACGCAACGCATGGAAGACACCCTGTCAGCGACGCTACGTGACGCAGATGTTGAGTATCAGCAGTCCAATCAATCACTTGCCAGGCAGGATAGCAACACAGACAAGAAGAGAGGTGTGGGAAGGAAATCAATAGGAGCGAGATTAAGATTGCGTGTGCCACGATCTCACACACACTTGCTCAAAGTGGACGCTTCCATGAAACTAAGAACTGGCCGTTGGTGAAATAGAACCCTCTCTTTTATCAGGTTTGGAAACAAATTTATTTCAAAAATGTGTCCCGTAATGAGGATTAATTCTCTCTAAATAGCTGAACATAATAAGCTTTTAACATAGTTTATATATAGCATATTTATTACTTCTAGACCTTACATAAAATCATCAGCAAACGAGGTTAGCCGGTGCTGCAACTCGTTACACACTGGACTCAAACAACAATATGGCGACAAAACAATTATGATAAAATACAGTGCAATGGATAGAGCGAAGCTATGAGGAGAATAATGAGGGAGATACATAGGGAGGGGTAGTGACTACGTGTACGCTTTCTACTATTGAAGCATATGCAGGCGCAACGGTTCAAAGGACGTCACAGCTCCAAGGAAGGCGCCTGGCGCAGTGAGAGTAGCTAGAGGAAGGGCAATCTAGGAATAATAATTATATTTAATACATTACTCTTTCCCGTCATAGATGGCTATACCGAAATACTAAATGGTCTATCTCTATTTTAAATAACTGATTTTACTAATTTAATAATTAATTTGTTTATATATTTCGTTCGGGGTGTGAACAATTTCTTAAGAGATTTTATGGTGTACTGGTTTACTTTTTTAAACTATTCTTTTAAAGTTTTTTAATATAAAAAATATTAAAGATATATCGCTAGTGTGTTGAGTGGTTAGTTGCACATAGGTCTCGAAATCAGAAGGGCAGGGTATCTGACTTGTTTCAAGTCTCCAATGGGTGGGCTTACTGTTATTTTCCAAATCCAGATTACAATGTGTTTTTTTCTTCTATCTTCTTTAAAATCGAATGTTGATTTATTTACTGTTAGTTATCCTATTATTCTATGCCTCCTTAAATTATGTCTTTAATAGTAGTTAATTTGAATGTAATAAGGACAAAGAATAGTTGAGGCGATCATTATGGCCTCTCTAAATGGGTGTGTCACTCTTAAACTAAGTGGTTTATTCACGATTATTAAAAAAATATTTCTTAATAGTTATTCATATTTTATGGATTTCATTGTGTTTTTCTAAAAGGTCCGACACCTTAGCTCACATGTTAGCATGTTTGCCTACTGAGCTAAGAGTCCTGGGTTTGATTCCTGGAATGCCCAAAAATTTATAATTGGTGAAAATATTGGCTTACCCTTTCAAATAGATAAAATTACGGCCGGGGACCGGATTTTGTGCATGTCCTAGTATTAAGTTAGATTTTAGAACATATGAATCTACGACAGGCCTAGCCATCCGGTTGTTGAAACTATAAAACTTGAATAAAAAACTGACCTAGACCACAGGCTGGGAGTAGTTATGGATATACATAATTATGTTTTTCTAATATATTATGGATTTTTGTGGTGACTAATGAGGGTGAAATAGGGATAGATGAGGTTAGTGACACTAACTATTCTGCTTAGAGAAATATAAATTAAGGTCGTAATTATACAGTTCTAGATGAAACAAACACGTAATTAAATATTGAAACATATTTATGCTAAAATGAACCCTGAATAAAATCCATAAATTTAGTATACAAAAGGACATAAAAAGTGTCATGATTTTAATAAATGATGCTAAACTGTATATTAATAGCGCTAAAGATTTTTTAAAGAATACTCAACAGGAATATATTATCCCCCGAATAAATCTCTTTCAATTGAATCATAAAGTTTTCTTACTATATGTGTGGACTATCCATATATAATAACACTAATCTCACTAATAATGTGAAAGGCATCATTTAAATAAGTTTTTGCTTGGAAAGAGGGTGGGAAACCATTTAGGGAAAACCACACTCAATTTATCCAGCCGTGATTCGAATGTAAACCACAAATACACAAACAAACCTAATTTGACAAGTTTGACGCAAGGTACGCTTACCCATCACTGTGAGTTTTGCACCTGCCCAAAATTTGATCAATTTATTCATATAAATTTACATGTTACGTTCTTTAATTTATTCAATTTGTATTAAATAAGTTTTTGTTTTATAGCTGTTCTTTTATCTATAATTGTGAGGAAAACAATAATAAAGATAAAATATTTTAATTTTCTAATAATCCTTTAAAAAATGTAGTTTGCTGCTACTTAAATAATGGTTTGTGTGTGTGTGTGTGTGTGTGTGAGTAAATGTAGAATCACTCTCTAGTCTTCTCTAAACGTTTTTAACTAATCAACAAAAGTAAACAAAAATTTACAAAAATATAAGCTTTTAACAGGATACCTTCGGTTTGTATTTCGAACCTTTTTCCAGATAACTTTACGTGAGTAAAATTGAGATTAATTGATTCCTTTTTAGAAAAGATAATTTGCACATTTTGCGACCAAAGGGATAAATAAAACATTTAAATAAACTTGTTGAAACTAGCATGTTGCCATGTATGCTAAACAGACATGGCAGCACAAGTGTATATAGTTTCTTATATAATTATGTCATTATTCAATAAGTAGAAACCATTGAGTATTTGCTTATTATTATTATTATTATTATTATTATTATTATTATTATTATTATTATTAGCACCGCGTCTTACTACCCGTTTGGGTTATACTCACTCACGCTAATGTGTAATGGTAGGATTATTGTGAGATGAAATGGAGAACCTACAGTTTAACGTGGAATCCGAACCACGGTGGAGGTCTGACATTCCCCACATTCACAAGATGTCTTGTCAGAGGTGAAGGAAGGGTTTGGTAATCAGTATTTGCTAAGGATAACGATTTAAATCCTAATTTTTCACTTAGAATGACCATAGCGGTGGGTTGTAGGTAATTATTATAAATGGTATAACTTCCGTTTTAATATATGGCAGTGACGCCACTACTGGTGATCAGGTGGGAAAAGGCTTTATATTTATAGTCTATTATTAGTATTATTATAATTTTTATTAATAGCACCGCATCTTTCTACCCGTTCAGGCTATACGCACTTACGCAAATGTGTAATAGTATGGTGATTGCGAGATAAAATGGAGGACCTACAGTTTAACGTGGGATCCGAACCATGGTGGAGGCCTGATATTCCACACATTCACAAGTTGTGACTAATACACGTCTTGTCAGAGGTGAAGGATAGGTTTGGTTATCAGATAGAAAGATTGAAACATGGACCCCCAGCACAGAAGTCTGACAGCTTACCCCTAGACCACCAGGCTACCCTTTAGTATAGTCTTGTTTGGTATGTCGATTACTGGAATACAGACAGAAAGTTTTGTGATGGTATTATTTCCAAATCTCCCTCCATGGAAATGTTACCATCCTTATCCTTATCTCATTATGGTAAACATTAGAATAGTCAGGATGGGTGATAAGACACAAAGTATGAAAAAAAAAAGAACCAAGTATACTATTTTTTTTTCTTCCAATTTTGGTACATGTTTGACTCACCACCCGGGCTATATAAACGTGTTTAAACTAATAGCGTTAGGATTATGAAGGCGTAATTTGGAGGAAACATACACTCATTTGTGTGCAGTGATTATGGGAAAACATTTAGGAAAACCAGAGTATACACACCATGGATTTTAACCCCAAAATCCCCATTCACGGCAAACCAGACCAAATGAACTTGATATTTAGTTCACATGTCCGCCTTAAATTATATATTTAAAACAACTCCATGGAGTAATTCCACAATCAACCTATACTGACCAAGCAGTTACTTATGTTAACAATGATAGTGCAAACATTTTCAAATAGAGGGTGTCAAGGGGTCAGCTCAACAAACCCTCCTGCCATTATTCTCAATTTTCTAAACCAGGGCCGCTACCTATTTATTCAATTGACTCCTCATTTGCCCTCAGGAAGCTGAGTTTGATCCCTTTCCAGACCCAATGCGCCACATAAAAAATCTAGAAGTGCTGGAAATCGAACCCGAAACTTCTGGCTCTGTTTCCAGGAATACAGAGCCGGTTTTATATTACTCATACCATAATTAATTCATATAAATGCAGCTCCTAGAAAATGCATAGCCAATGTCACAGTGAAGGATATCTCAGCGTGAATGAGATAAGACTTATTTGCCCAGCCTTGACACAAGAGGTCGCTAATTAAAATTAATTAATCCCGGCTGGATGCCATAGGAGTGGTTTTTACATTGTAATTTTCTGTTATTTTTTATCCTAGTTCTAGATTAATGTTGTTTTCAAATTTTTGCCTCCTCATTCTGCTCTCATAAATTTTATTATGTTTTGAAAATCCCGAGAAAACATTAAGTCAGGTGTTCCCACAATATATGGACTGAAGGAGCCCTTGCACCAAATATAATACATGCTCGATTGCTCAATCCCTCAAAAAAATATTTTAAATTAATAGTATGAAAAATTCGATAGTGACAGCTATATTTTGCAAGTATAAAAGTATATAAAGAACGAAGATCATTAAATATTCTGAATTCACCTTTTGCAAATGTCTTTTACTTAAATTTGAACAAAAAAAATTCAATTTTAATTAATGATGCTATTTATGTTGTGAAGTCAAACAAATAATAATAGGTGACCTGGCGGTCCAGGGGTAAGGTGTCAGACTTTTATGCTGACGGCCGGGGTTCGATCCTCGGTCCCGGTAAAGATTTATTTGATTATCAAACCCTTCCTTCACCTCTGACAAGACATCTTGTGAATTTGGGGAATGCCAGGCCTCCACCGTGGTTCGGATTCCACGTTAAACTGTAGGTCCTTCATTTCATCTCAATATCACCCTACCATTACACATTAGCGTAAGTGCGTATAACCCGAACGGGTAGTAAGACGCGGTGCTAATAATAATAATAATAAATAAATAATATTCTAAAATAACCTCATGGAGCCTGAGTTAAATTTGGCATAGCTAGCGGGCTACGTGGAGCATACACTGAAAACCCCTGCAGTAAGATGCAGAGCACATGCACAAATCAATATCTCTAATAAGGGATTGTCCTAAGTTTACATGATTTTTTTATCCTGAAATGATTTACCTAGATTGAGTTTCAATATGATTGTACAGATTTATCTGATTACCAAACCCCTCCTTCGCCTCTGACAAGACGTGTATTAATCACAACTTGTGAATGTGGGGAATGTCAGGCCTTCACCGTGGTTCGGATCCCACATTAAACTGTAGGTCCTCCATTTAATCTCACAATCACCCTACCATTACCCATTAGCGTAAGTGTGTATAACCCGAACGGGTAGTTAGACGCGGTACTAATAATAATAATAATTAAATATGGTTGAAATTTAGTCACGCATGAAGTTTCAGAGCCAGTATTGCACAGACGATTTTGAATAAACCTTAATCATATTGACTGACACCAACTTATGTATCCGTTAAATAAAAGTGTTAATATCTCAATACCAGAGGTAAAAATGACAAAAAAATATATGGTTAGTAAACTCTTTAATAGTACGTTCAAAATAATGAATATTAATTCACTTGAGCATGGAAAGGGATCCAAAGAATATATATATATATCCACAAATGCTAAATATATAAATCCACAAATGATATATATATATATCACTTGTGGAAAACATCCACTAGTGCCCCTAGTAAAGCTCTCAAACAAGGCTATCCTCATGTTCGGCAATCCAGTTTATATTGCCAGCCAAGACTGATGGTTTGGATCACGCGACCATTGTTTAAATGTAAAAAATAAAATAAAATATATTAAAATGCAATGAAATGCAAGCGTGTTTGAAACTGTATTTTAAGTTTTGATTTTAAATATTTTTACACATGTTACTTAATTCTATATATCTTCTATGATATAACATAAAGTTAAATATTATTTTACTTGTTTTTTACTATTGTATTATTCTTATGTCTTTCTAGGATATAACGTGCTTAAATGACGTGCCACTAACTTTCAGGCAGATTGTACTTTCATATAGGAATATAAGTATCCAGTGAAGAGACGGCAATGAGAAAAGTAAAAGTAAGGTAAGCTGGCTTTTAAGAGAGGATTACAATTGCCATCATGGAATTTTGTCTCTGAAGTTTCTAGTGTGACGTGTCAGTTTGTAAACACACGTCAACCAGTTGCAAAAAGAATAATGGTTTTATCTGTTTCGGTCATTTTCCCGTGGTTCTGTGGTCGGGAGAAGAAACGGATATAAAGTGGCAAGAAAGGAACTAAATGACGAATAAAGAACCCAACATATTTCAATGAAATGTAGTTTGAAGTCTGTCACAATAATACGATGCATCGAATGGTCTTTTGAAAAGAAAACAAGACCAACCATGTATATACTTTTAAGCATAATAATAATACTGGTTAGTATATTTAATATCCATCATTTTACCTCTGACCAAAAAAAATAATTCTAGCAAAATGACTTTAAACTATCAGGAGTGGTTTGACGTTCACTTGTTTTCAAAGGTCAGGCAAAAGTATATGTTTAAATAGAAGTTTGTAATGGTTGTATGATTTATAAAAACCGTTGTTCTATGTCATTTATTTGAAGTTATTAATTAATGGGAAGTTTAGGGTGGGATGGAAGGAGATGCGAGATAAATCCAGTTGGGTTTTTTTGCAGTTTTTATGGCAAAATTTTTTTTTTGCGAGAAAAAAATTGTTCCAGTCCAAAAATATAATTTAAATTTCTTCACATGATGACATCGAAACTTTAATATATGTCAACGGTGTCCTGTAATTTAATGACAACATTTTCTCTTCTGTTAAAACTTTTCTGATCTCGCTATGCTCATACAGATATTTAATAACTTTTGATATCACCATGTGATAATTAAACTTTATGTTTATACTGGAACTTCAAAAAACAAGTTTTTCCATAAAAACTGCAAAACCACTGACCCTTTCTCGCCTCCCCTTCTATCCCACCTTAAGTGGTGTAAAACAAACTAATAATGCAATGCAACTAATAAAAGTATCTACACGAGTGTATATGTAAAAAAGTATTTTTCTATAAACACCCTTTTAAAACTTTCAGCCATAATATTAAATTTCGCTTCATTAATATATTATGGGTACGGGTGAAAAAGGTATAAAGTCCAATTTCAACTCAAAGTGAGATTGTGCTGCCATATGTTAGAGTGAGACAATCATGAGGGATTCTCTATTTACTTTAGATAATGGTTAAGATAGGTCTCTGTCATATTTAAATTAATTAAAGAAAGTATTTTATGAGGTCCTTTGGGGTTTGAGATATAAAAGTTGATTTCCTGCAAAATGTATGTAATGTGACTTTCCTCCTTTTTTCTCTGTACCCTTTATTATGTATAGATGTTGACGTGGTGAAATAAGGTTTATTTGATGTTACGTATTTTCACGTTATTACATATTTTAATAAATAGTTTAATGGATTTTGCTACATATTATTGCAAATATTTTGTAGATAAATTCTACATAAATATCCGGGCTCTAGCACTTGTAACTTTACTTCACAAAAGTTGGGACGTCAATGAGAGTGATGATAATATATCGAGCTGACGTCAGAGGAAACTACATGTGAGGTATTGTCAAACCTGAACGAATATACCTTCGTGACGGTTATCACAGAACGACATAGCGAGGACTGATGAAATAGGAATTCAAAACCATTCTCAGGCGTCTCCCCTAAACAATACCAGAGCCAATCTCCTAAAGACCGAATTTTCCATTCCCGCGCGTCACATCCTCTTCCGAAGAAGAGACAGAAGGATCTCGAGATGAAGTAAAACTATTCTTACGCATGAGTTGTTGTGGGTTAAAATGATATATATATGATTATGTCACCTCCATACCTCTTGGAAATGCCAAAGCGAAAAGCTAGTAGGACTATCCTTCCCGGCTTTTCCTGCTGGACCCTTTTCATTCCCATTGTTCTTCAGGAAGGCTGCACCAGAAGTGAGCTATCCCGGGACGATTTTATATATATATATACATATATATATAAATAAATATATATATATAAAATCCTTTCAACTTCCGTTTGATCATTGCTGAGGCCAAATACTATAATGTAACTTATTTATTAGCAACACTCCCAGAGTAAAATGTTTGGCCTCATTTTCTAAATTTCTATTTCGACAGGGGAACAATATAAGTATCTGCTTAGTTGATCGTTTACTACCCTGAAACAGAAGCATTAAAACATATGTTTAAAAAAACTGATCGTTAAAATAGACACCTCCAATGACTAGATTTCGCTAGGTTTTTTTTATGTTAAAGTGTAGCCCTTGACACGATTTTTTTTTCATAACTTAAATCGCCCCGGGTTAGCTTACTACTGGTTCAGCCTTTCTGAAGACCAATGAGAACGAAATGGGATCCCGCGAGAAAAGCCGGGAAGGATAGTTCTTCTACTCGCTTTGCCATAGCCAATGAGCACGGAGGCGACTTAATCACTTCGAATCATGTTTTGACAGTTTATCGGCAAGGAAGTGGCTTAATTACTACGGCCAGGCCAACCAAGTCGGTTTTTAGCAGACAAAATGTAAAGTAAATATCTAAGCTTAATATGAATATCAACAAACAGGTTGCGGATAATTGTAATTACGGGAATGGCCATGTGGAAGAGACCACAATTCGATGAACCTGGTCACGGAGATAGAACCCGGAACCTTTGGTTTGACGTATTTCAATGCTCTACCACTGAGTTATTCAGGATTAGTCCCAGACTTTGTGTCCTATTTCACTCATATGACGATTTATGAACGTCCATCACATACTCAGCCTTAATTATGAGTGAAAAATGGCCCTGAGCACGGGAAGTTTCCTGGATAGATAAGTAGTAAATCATTGGCGTAGTAAGTCAAACGCCCCCAATTCGATTCCCGTGTCCTGGTGGTATCATTTTTAAATTAAATGAATTTTGGTATTTTCAATATGTTAATCAAAATTAAGTAGTTCAATAAAGCTAAATCTAAATTAATAAACCTAATATTTGTTTCATATTAATATTTATGGCAAGCGTATTAATAACATTATCAAAACGTTGGTAAGGTAGGTACCCAAATACAAGACTATCGAATCTAGGACCAAAAAATGAGAGTGTAAGGATACTCTCTCTTTGTGGAATAGTCTATCTTGTTAGGATCCGGAGTGATAATAATAGGAGTCCGGTTTTAATGCTACTTATATGTGAAAAATTAGTCATTTTGTAGAAACTTGTTTTAATTAATTTAAAGCAATTGATCCTGATTAATGATGTTTGCACAGAGAATGAGACAGCTTAAGCTAAAGAGCTCAACGCATCGTGGAGTGAATTTTACTTTCGAGATAAACTTAACGCATACCGCTTCTTAGTAAGGTTGCAGAGAGAGTTTGTGAAAGATTTTTTGACACAAACCGTTAATCTGTAAGGTTGTGAGTCGAGTAAATTGTTCAAAAGAAATTGTTCTAGTTTATTAGATCTTTCTGTAATTCCCACCATGTTCTAAAAGGTAGCGAGAGAGAGAGAGAGAGAGAATATTCTCGAAGCTATTTTTTTTTCCACAAATATTTTCAATAGTGATGGGGGACTGTGAACAACATATCTTGGTTGTCAGTAACTTAATAAATAAATGATCATCCAGGTGTGTAAGATAATTTTCTCACACATGTGGCTGCATTTAGTTTTATGTTCTGAAACTATTAATTAATTTAATATATTTTAAGGGTGGGAACTTTTGATTAACATTATTATTAAATGAATACCTATTTCATTACAAGAAAAACACGTTTGTATAGAACGATAAAGGTGTGCATTTGAGACGGTCAGGATCTTAACACGGAAGGTCCAGTGTATTCTTCAAGTACGATTACGGAGTATCTGAATATTAATTTCTCCCTTCATTGAATTGGGGAATGATTGCTTGTAAGAGTTTCTCTAATGGGAAGCAGATGATGCCAATCAAATTATACACACTTCTCACAACACTAATCGGTGAAGTGAATGTAAGGGTACTGGGTTTTAATTAGAGAAAATGAAACTGAAACAATATAATAAAACACAAGTAATTGTACTTTGAATACATTAATAACCAATATATATAGTCTAGCTAGTGGAATAATACAATATATTTGCTGGGCTTTTTTTTTCTAGCCTTCGTGTCAACAGAACAAACCTCATTTGACGCTAATACAAATTAAATGATATAGTTGAAATTTGGTATTTTACCTATGCGGTAAATCAATATATTCTTAATTTAAGTAAAAATGATATTATAAAAATTTAAATTAATGGGTCAATATACAAAATAATCAATGCTTTGGCCACACAATCACAACCATTAATATTCAATTATTAGAGAACGAAATAGGAAATGAAAGCATATTTTTTTACTTGACCTTCGGACACTTTTAAACTTAATGGCTCTTAGAATAAGATGTGTTTTCTATTTATATTTTAATATCAAAGGGGAATAAGATCAAACGCCCATCATCCCATTTCCTATAGGCACCCATGAAAAAAGACTTTTGTTTGAATCCTGAAGATACCTTTGGTTCCTATTTCATTGTTTTAGTACTTAATACACATATGGTTTCTAGTTCATTGTGTTTAAATCTGAATAAATCTATGGTTTCTAATTCATGTATACCACAAATTCACACTTTCACCAGTTACCACAATTAGACTGAATACAACATCTAGTGAAACATGGCCCTAGAAGTTAGACGAACCAGAATTACTCAGTAACAGAGAGAGCATTGCCACGCACAGCCAAAGGTCTTGGGCTCGATTCTTATGACTGGGTTGTCATTTTTTACTTAAATGAGTAATCATAATTGGTTGCGTACATCATGGTACAGAGGTCACACAGGTGCTGTCTAGAGTTTATAAGTACACGATAATGTGGTGGTTCAAGGGACGACACAGACAATAACTAATAGTAGTTTAATGTTGATGGCATCCTATGCTAAGGGAATGGCTATGCAAGTTCTGCCTAGCAGTAATATGTACACACAATTGTAATGCCTCAAATGACGTCACAGACATGACTAAGTGGGTAGGAACGTGCTGCATAGCTGTAATATATAGCCCTCTTATATTATTTCAAGGTATGAATTCCTTATTTTGATCATTTTTATCCATTATTATTATAATACATAATAATACATATTTTTCTCTTGTGCATTCGTACAAATGACGTCATGGACATAAATAAATGTTGGTTAATCATGCTGTCTTGTTGTAATATTTCTGCATATTATGTTTATTATAAATACCAACCCAATTTCTTTAGATTAGTAAGTGTATGTTCTGGGTGGTCTTAATGGATATTCAAATAAGTAGTCATAATAAACAATAGGAAGAGTTTCCAAATAATGTGCCAACAAATATTTATAAAATATCTATCAAAAAATATTGAGTGGTTTACGCAAAATTTGGAAAAAAGATAGAATAGCTTATGTGTTTGTAATAAGCTGCTATTATAGTGTTCACATATATATATATATATATATAACATATTTTGAAAATAATTTGTTTTTATTAATTAGATTTAACAGATATTTCTTTCATAAAGGAGTTGCTTTGTTAAATTAGTTTAGTTAAATTTTAATCACTGAACAGTAAAGTCAATATATAGCGATGCAGACGGGTAAAATTAATTTCCAAATGAATATGTTATTTATTAATACCAAGCTTGAACAGTTGATTTGTAAGTATACTACAACCAATTTGAAAACATGTTTTTTAAATATCTATACATGGCACAGTTTTCTCACTCAAGCTTTTTTAAAATAAAAGATTACCCAACTTCAAATACAAATGTTTTTATATATATATATATATATATATATATATATATATTATTTACTCTTAGGGACGTTGCCTACCAGTTACGTCACTGCTGAATTTACGTTTTATTAAGCGAATAAAGTTGAAATTTAAACTCTACATTTTTAAGTATTAAAAAAAAATATTATAGTGTCACAAAATCTATTTTTATCTTGAAGTCGATTTTTTTTGCAAAACGTATAAATCCTCTATAACTCAGGATATTTGGCTTGGTCTCGAAAATGGTCTCTAGGAGTCTTCCTGAAAGGATTTAGATAAAAAAAGTTTTTGAAAGCAATAGAATAGGAAACAAGAAAAAGGTTATTTAAAAAAACCATGTCAATGTGTTCAAGGTGGCAATAGTATATATACGAGTAACCGTAAACTTGTCAAAGGAAGTAGGAAAGTTCTATCAATAGATAAAAAAGAGGCCTCGCAAAGTGAACTGCTCATTCTTTCCCCTCTTTTTATTTCGTAAAATTGGCGATTAAGTGCGATAGTTTTATCATTAATATTTAGCATCGCATCTTACTAATCGTTCGGATTATACGCTGTAAGTACTAATTAAGCTAATGGATTAGTAATTGAAAAGGTTGAATTAGAGGAAGTGAATCCGCATTTACGTGGAGGGAGAGTGGAAAACCATTTGGGAGAAACCACCACCCAGTTCACCCAACCGAGATTCGAACCTCAATCTCCACGTCCTCAGCAGTCGAGCTCAACACGACTAGTGCGTTAGCCAACTACGCCACCGAGGCGGGTAAGTAAGTGCGATAGTGTTTAGATTATTTAAAAGCCTTTGGTTAAGATGCAACCCACTTGCATAGTAGCATCTAAGTAGTCAACGTCGTTAAAAAAACTTAGTCAAATTACTTTTTGTTAAACTAAATATTACATCAACTAGAGAATAGTCAATAAGCTATATACAAAACAACATCCTGATTTGTTTGTATTTTATGATATATATGCTCTGTACTTGTGACAGTAATTTTTCATACAGTTCTTTTAATGTTACACCTTTAACAAACAGTTTATTTTCAACACATTTTAGTAATGGCTGGGCTATCAAAATTCATTCACACTAATGGAGTAGGAATGAAAAAAGTAAGATCTTTGAGGGAGTGTACTCGCATTTATGTGGAGGAAGAGTTGAAAAACACTTTGGGAAAATAGCCTCGCAACATCCAGTCGGGATTAAAACCCAGAACTTACCACTACTAGATAACCACCCTGTGACATTTAGTCCGCGTGTCCATCAATGCGGAATACAAACGTAATTAACATATTTATTTCAGGTGTGTGGATGGGGAGAGTATCCTAAAAGTTATGCAACCCCCTTGCCCCCTGAAAGATAGCAAGTCATGGTTATGCTTATAATATAGAGCCATAGTGTAATTAATAGAGGTAAGGCTGTTACCATTCAGGATAGATGAAGAAGGGTTCATGCATTATTGTGGAGAGGGGTTTGAAAACCCACGGCGGAAAAGAATATTGTGAATAGCAACCCTTTCAGTAAGCCCAACAACGATTATAGCTCCAACAACTCTGTTAAATGGGGCAGTTTTCCTTTGATGAAATAAATATGTGGGTGACAGTAGGACTACTCGAAGTATTTGCCAAAGAATAGTCACCCACAATCCTCCTTTACCCGCTTAGCTCACACAAAAGCTTTGTTTGAAAGACAATACCCTAGAGATTTTACCAAAATAATATAGATTATTGAGTAAAGAGAGAAATAAAAAAAAAATAGTGAGAACAAATAGATCCCCCTAAAACTCACCCTTGTCCTCTAAACAACACGAGGCTGCAGGGTTTCCATGGCAACTGGACCCCACCAGGTTCATTTCCTGAATGGGGTGACCCCCTCATACTATTGCGTCTGGCCAGCCCTCGAAAACCCCGCTGGGGAGATACATTGGACTCTGCCCAAATACAACGGCGCATCTCGTGATACTGGCAGTTCCTGTGATACGCTGTGCTCGTATGTTTGGATGCACGGTGTCAGGGGAAGATTTGGAAGGGATGAAAGACCGAAAGCATATATGATTAATTTAGTCCAATTTGGCGTGTGCTTCCAACGCCGTGCAACGACAAAATTATTATTCCCTGACGCCCCAAAGTCATAGTTAATTGAATGCAGGATGCATGTTGGCAGAACTACCACAACTGACGGGCATGACGTAAAAAAAAAATCACGAGCAAATTACACTGCAAGTAGTTTTTATGTACTCTAAATGAATATCTGTGGTAGAAGTTACCATGTACAATTTATTAAATTCGTGAATGCTTTCCTGTTACCTACATATTTAATTGTTTCTCCCAAACATTTACTCCCTCAATTCAATAAACAAATTAAAGCCTTTATGACAGGGCAATTAATTTTGAAACAGTGGTCAAAACACTTTTAACGCTGGTATATAATGAAATTCCGTAAAACACAAATATTTTAATGGTGTATTTTGGATAACTAATTATTTTCTAAAAATTCTAGTTTTTATATATTAATATAGAATACAAGAATTCCTTGCACATGACAGTTTTAATATTAAAGATTATAAAATATTATTAAACGTAAAAAGGATAGACATGTTTTATTATAGTTGTGCTATCATACACTTTTATTAGCCTAATAACATGAAAGCAATAAACTTATTTACAAAACAGAGACCTAATAAGTTTTTTATTTTCAAAAAATATAAATACAGGAGCTATATATAAATATGTTGTCAATTATTTAGATTTAAAAGTGTACATCAAAGTCTGATTTTGGTTGAAACAACCGTTTTAAAATTACAACATAATTTTTTGCGACCAACATTGATAACATTTTCGATATTATTTTAGTTATCTTATAGTTATTGATAATGCATATCTAAATAGACAGCTGCAGTTAAAATGACTTGAAATAAAACATATTAAAACTGTAGCTTTATTAACTACCAGATACGGTTCTTCATAGAAAAATCATGGTTTGGTTAAAGTATTTTAATTCAAACCAGTAGAACAAATTATTGTAAACGATTATTGAGTAAAATGTCGTTTATTACAAACATACAAATAATAATACAAACTCGGAAACATCGAATTGAACATTTTGATTGCAACGCAATGAAAAAAACAACCTAGTGCTATAGTGATGAATGTTTGGATGGCGAGTTGAGAAGAAACTCCCGGAGATAACTTTAAATAACGTGTTTTACTTCCAACTCCCACAAACTCCCTGGTGAGCTCAAGGTGCAAACTTTTTAACAAGCTCCGACCAAAATCAACAACCACCTAGCAGCCATCGAGGTACCGTACACATTTAAAGAAAACCTCTCAGATGATTTCTGCTAAAAGACTAAACATATTATATTAGGTAAGTTTATTTTATTAATATTACTCTATTACTTTTCTGTACTTCTAGTCTCACTACACCCTCGGGCTAACCGCATATTTACACTGGTGGTGTAAATAGCAGACAAGTGGGTAGATGGTATGATGCAATACCACCATAGACCCACCAGGAATTAAAATCCCAACCTATTAGTTACCAGAATATTAGATTATGCGGGATTGACGAATTTATTCACGTGTCAAACGGTACGGTCTATTGATTTTTGTATAATGTTATGTTATCGTGTGTTTGTATTTTAAATGTGGTATCATCAGCTCACTTCTTAAAAACTATTACTAAACTAGGGAGAGATACCATACGCTAATAATGAATTTCCAAGTGTGCTAATAAATTAATAATCTATCATTTTATTTCAAATGTCTAACTATATTTTATTTATTTTATTTCTATTCTTTTTTCATGTTACTGTAAAGTATTTTGTGTATTTATTTTACAAAATTGTTCCCCTGATATTTAATGTCTAGATTAGCTCAAAATTCAGCTAAGTTTTTATCTAAAAAAGATATTCTTGTATTGATGTAAATATAAATCAGTAGTCAATAATTATTAATAATATTTAAACTATAAATAATGAAGAATGAGGTGAGTCATTAAAGCATTTACCTCACAAAATGTCAATGTTTCCAAACGTTGTTATTTCTACCTTCTTGAAGACAAAATAGCCAGTACCGTATTCAGAGAGCGATCTTGGTGTGAACCAATATAAAAAGAATAGAAGTTAACAACAGACTGAGAGACACCTGACTGGCTGACCATGTGACGTCACTAAGTACACAAGCCAGCACGTTATATACACAAAGCTATAATGGAAGATAAACTAAGCTGTTAAAATCGGGTCACATTTTGGAACTTTAAATAATAAAGAGACCTTCAAAATTCACAGCAATATCATATTAACGTCCTTCTTCTGTTTATTTAAAAAAAAAAGTATGTTTGTCTGCCTTCATATTAAAATATATTTGTTTTATAATGGGTGACGTAAGCAATGACACAATCAAATTCCTACAAGTGGCGCTACCTTTCTATTATCTTTACATTGGTGTGGATAGTAATAATAATATAAAACAATAGAAGGAAGACTTGTTTTTAGTGTGCTGGGAGAATGCTTCACTACTAAGCGCCACGATTTAAAATTAACACTTGTTTGAACCTAAATGTTTAACCCTTTCAAATTATTTTTATTTAATTAATGTTTAGTTATATCTACATGATTTAAATACATATATTTTTTTATTCTTATCTAATTCATGTTCCTTGCCAGCTTGCTTAGAAACAAGCCTCATAATGAAAAACCATTCTAAAGAGATTGGAGATTCTTCATGCTTAAAATGAAAGATATTTGAAAAGTGATTGTTAAAATTATAGCATTTTTAAACTGGTAAGCGTCTTGTAGAGTTTTCAAGCTAAACACTTAAATCTGTGACTTTAAATTGAGTTAAAAAATTATGGTAAACAAACATTTTTATTAACTTTCTGGTGTTTATAAAATCAGGCAATGTCCCACTAAATGACTCCAAATAAATATTTTTGTGGAAAGTTTATTTTCCTAAGTAATTGAAACCATAATTTTACTTGGGCTATTTTTTTCCCTGAATATTTCTTGTGGTTATAACTGACAAATATAATAGATATACTTATTGTCTTACACCGTAAAGTAAGTAAGCTACTACCTAAGACCATTAATTTTTTGATCTCTTTAATATCAAAAAGCTTTTGATGTACTTAGATTCTACAATTCAGTTTATTAAATAGAAAATTACTTTCATTGGCAACAATAAGGGTATATTATTTGATTGCTGTGTAACTTTTACTAGAAAAATTAAATATTCCAGATATTTACTGTTTATTTTCACTTAAGTAATATTTTTATAATTTACAATTAATTTATATGTGAACAATTTAATATTATAACCAACAGGGTTCACCATAGGAAGGGACATAGGTTTGGGTTTTCTTTTTATAAATAATAGACCAATGTTTTTTAAATACCTATTAGATTAATTTTGTCCTGTATATCATTATTTTTACAAGGGGGTAGAAAGTTCTGGGTATTGTGTTTCATCATATATTTATTTATTGTGAAATTGGAGGGATTTGGTTTAGTAAAGATAATTAAGGTTCTCTTGCTATTCCAGAAATTCTGTGAGCTATAGATTTCGTGGGAAACGCTGACCAAGGGCATGGTAGCGTAAAGATTCACAATACCAACGTAACATTTATTTTTATTTAATCTACCTGGTGCGATTCGGGTAGCGGTATCTCACTTTTTTTAAATATTTATATTTAATTTTTATTCTTCTTTAGTGGCAGAGTTACTTTGATCTGTCATCTGACCCAAGAGTGTTCAGGCCTTACGATGGTAGGTATAGTATGTGATTATCATAAGATATGTAGAGTGTGATTGTTTTAAGATGATAGGTAACGTGTGATTGTCAATTTGTCATACGATGATTGGTTGCCTATAGAGTGATTTCCATATTCCCATTCCGTAAAATATATGAAAGATTAAAATTAATACAAAAACACCAGGAATAATTATAATTTCTTTTAAATTTTTACTTACTCCCATTTAGACAATCAACAAATATACATTAAAAGGGTATTGATGGGATAGGTAAAATTGAGTGTAAATATACCCCTAATAGCATAGTGAATTACTGTAGAGCCATTTAGGAAAATTACTCTTAGTATACTCAGCTGGGATTTGAATCTTGACCTCCATCATAGACAAACCAGACGAAGCCAGAATGACACCTCCAGTTCGTGTGTTCACTGATGAGGGATTTGTTTGTTATCTCTAAAGTTATTTTATATTTGTTATCTTAGAGAGTTCTATAATCATGTCTCTAGATAATTATAGTGAAGATATACATCGAAGTATGATCTGAAGAACGTTTAACCAACCTTTTACAGGATATAAGAATGTGTCAAGCTGGAAAGAGTAAAGGAATAACAAATATTTTACTCTTTAAGAAATTTGACGCACATAAAATTAGCCTACAGCTCTTTTAAAATACTTAAATATATTCGTTACATTATAATAAAGCTTTTTTTCGTATTCATGGAAAAGAAATTCGAATAAGTTATAATTGAACAATACATTGTGATATTTGAATATGCAATCAGTTAGCAGTCTCTCAATATGCTTGACATCCTAGATTGATAACTGAAGCAGACAGCCGTCTGTGAGAGTCTGTTGATACGTATCTGCACGGATTTTTAGTAAAATTCATATTCTTAGATATCTGTTCTCAAATGAATAAAGGTCGAAACTTGCGCACCAAAACGAAATAACGCTTGGATAATATAATAGGTGCTTGAGAACATCTATTTCAATGTAATGAAATATAGTTTCGTTTTTGTGAATGACAATTTTAACTAAAAGTAAAATGTAAGCCAGAGTGGATGTTCACATATTATACTAAAGCATTACTTTCGCAATAGTCTGAGATGTTGATGACAGAAAGACAGGAGTTTGAATACCAGTCAAATGTACTCACTCGGTTTTAATTTTATCAAATTGTTCGCCACTTTTCCTACATGCATATGTGGGTATATTTCCTCTAAATTGTACCTTCCTCATATCTAATTCCTTCATGTAAATATTCAAATATTCTGGAAATTTAGAAAGAAGCTCTGCGCCAGAATAAACAATTTAACTTGAAACCACCATCTCTGTTAGCAAGCATCCTACTGATTGAGCTGCAGTGTTTGTAATTCATAAACACATCTTGCATTGATACATTATTTATGTCTCTATTAATACTCTATGTCAGGGGTTGGGAAACTAGGGTCCACTAACTCTTTCTGTACGGCCCGCGAGTTAAGAATGTATTTTATATTTTCAAATTAAAATTAAAATTCAGCAGCATTTTTCATATTTTGGTGTAAATTCAAAAGATATTTCCATATTACAAAATCCATTTAACTGTTTAATTAAAGAGCTTCCACCTAACCTTCAATTGTAAGTGATAAATCTGCAATATAATGACATGCTAAAAGTCAAATTTCAAGAGAAGAATCTAACAGATTTTTATAAATGTCGTCCAAGCGATTAATAGTCAACCAAAATAATATACACGGAATTTTATAGCTCTAGTTGGCAGCACCTACATCTGTGAAAAAACATTTTCAAGTATGAAATATATAAAGTCTCAATATAGGTCAGTATTTAAAGATTAACAATTTGAAATCAATTGTGATGATTGATAGTACTAAATTTGAACCTCAATTTGGTAAAATGTTATCTCAAAACACGCAAGTCAATTCTTCTCATTAGTAGAGCTGTATTTAAAACACTATATTGTAGACTAATTATTATTATTATTATTATTATTATTATATTACATTTTGTTCAGTAGATTTGTGAAAAAGTTTTTTTCGTGTTATATAAGTAAGCAGGCCTACCTACGTCAATATACTTGAGTATGCTTCTTGGCCCACAGAGCATAAACTATTTACAATTTTGCCCTTTACAAAAAATGTTTGCCGACCTTTGTTCTTTGTGTAGCTTCAAATTACGTCAAGGGTGCACAAGTTAGTCATTCCCTTTTCTTGCTCTAATAACCTATATTACTCGCACTGTCGTGCACAAGAACTAAATAATATCAAGCTCATTTAATCTTGTTTTCTTGTGACGGGAAGGTCGGGGCTCGAGTTCTGGCAGGATGCACGTATGGTATTTCTTCTAAATTGTTTCCTAATACCCGCCTCGGTGGCGTAGTTGGCTAACGCGCTAGTCGTGTTGAGCTCGACTGCTGAGGACGGGGAGATCAAGGTTCGAATCTTACTGGGGGTGGTTTTTCCTAAATGGCTTTCCACTCTCCCTCCACGCAAATTCGGGTTCACTTCCTCTAATTCAACCTTCCCAATTCTTAGTCCATTAGCGTAATTAATACTTAAAGCGTATAAACCAAATTGGTAGTAAGACGTGGTGCTAAATAATAATAACGTTTCCTAATCTTTAATGCTAGGGCTAGTAGTATACTTCACCTAAATTATATCTTCCTCGTACTCATCCTATTGATGTATTTATATACTTATAGCCAGGGTGGTTCCCTTATGAAAATTTATACAAAATACTATTTAAAAAAACTATTGAAATATTTCAATGGGTAAATTTGGACAAATACTATTAGTCAAAACTTTAGAAATTTACTATTGAAAAATACTTCATCTCACAATCAATCTACCATTACACATTAGCGTAAGTGCGTATAACCTGAACGGGTAGTAAGGCGTGGTGCTAATAATTATAATTTTATTAGCGTTTTTGATGTTGATATACATATTTTAAATTTGTACGTAAATTTATTAGGATTAAGTTTTTAAGAAATCCTACTTAAGTAACAGCAATCTAGCAATTGACTGAATTGTCCGTGACATAGGAGTCGTTGTTCGAATCTTGGTTGGGTGCACTGGGGTCTAGGTTCTTAGAATGTGATTAATTACTGTGCATTCCCATCCTTGCTAATGGGACTGCATGCAATTAATTAGAATTACACTTCTCTACTGGCACTCTCTTAAATTAAGAAGTTAACAAACGCGAGACGAAGCCATAATAATAATTAGTATTATTAAAATTATCTTACTTTGTATTATTGTTATTTATTTTCTAAAGGAGAGACTATGAATATTGCTATCCGATCAATACTTGTTGCCATGGCTTCCTTTATGAGGCTTGACGAGCAACACCCTATTGCCGGGATGAGAGGAAGGGGTGAAGAACGTGGGGAAATCAAGGAGGGGAGGAACAGTTTTTTCAATGTTCAATCAATCATAGAGTCTCTCGCTAAGCATCTTTTATTAAAATGTCGGGGCGTGTACCCGAGGTGCCCATCGTACCAAGAAGGTGCGGTTATATACGGCGGAGCAGGTGTAGTACAAGACTCAATTAGGAGGAACTAATTACAGGTAGGAGCGTTACAGCGGAGATCACAAGCTGCGGTACAGTCAGTTTGGCTTCAATATTGCTCCCACTTGTCGGACCACGTCTTTATTATAGGTGACTCTTATTTTAAGGGTATTATTAATATTAGGTGTTCTGTCTTACGACAGGTTCATTACTTTTTGTCAGTGAACTTATCCCGTCAATGCGCTCTGACATCTGCCTCCTCTACACCTCCCAGAGTTTTCTTCTTTCCTTCACGTTATCCAATATTTGAATCCTCTTTCTTCTTATACTCCTCTTTCACTCAAACTTGCCTGCTATGACGTCGTTTCTCCTAATGGCACCAGGTTAAAATATCGGACTTATCTTATGGGTTTATCATTATAATTAATACCGTATTTATGTAGGGTATTTAATAAATATTTTCTGACCCAGCTTATGTCAGCCCATGGCTTTACTAATTAAATTCTAAAATATACACAACAGTCTCCCGGTCACCAATTTATCACACTGTGAATGGACTATAGCTAAATCGGTGACCTGGTGGTCTAGGGGTAAGGTGTCAGAATTCTATGCTGGCGGCCGGGGTTCAATCCTCGGTCCCGGCAAAGATTTATCTGATTATGAAACCCTTCCTTCACCTCTTACAAGAGATCTTGTGAATGTGAGGAATGCAAGGCCTCCACCATGGTTCGGATTCCACGTTAAACTGTAGGTCCTCCATTTCATCTCACAATCACCCTACCATTACACATTAGCGTAAGTGCGTATAACCCAAACGGGTAGTAAGACGCGGTGCTAATAATAATTTCAATTTCAATTTCAATTTCCTTTATTATAGTGCTGGCCAACAGTCGTAAGACCTATAACAGGCCAGCACTGAAAAGTACACACGTACATACCTTATAATACATATATTAACACAAGAAAAAATGATAGACAAAAAATGGCTAAATAATGTTAAATATTGATGAATAGCTACGAGATAAAATGTAGTTAATAATAATAAGCACAAAAAGTAACATTAAAAACAAATAACTAAATAGTAAGCAGTAACATTATTCAAAAAAATATCAGAATATTGTAAGTTTAAATAATATAGGCAGAACCTCTACATGATAAATTAATGATATGGGACATCCTTAAATAACTCTCTGAGTTTAGCTTTCCTTTTATGATAAAAGTCAAATTTGACAAATCTAGAATTGGCGCTATGGATACAACGACCTATAGGGCTCGTCTTATAAGAGCTATCGAGAAAAAATAATTTAGGATTACGAGAAGCCCGAGAAGGGATATGAACGCCTACATGATCAAGGGCAAATTTGCAATAAATATTGTTATTGAAAATATTAAAAACAAAAAGGGCATCACAATAAAGTCTACGCGAGAAGAGAGTTTGGAGCCCTAAGAGGTTTCGAATTCTGTCATAATCATAATAAATCCGGTTACTAAAGAATTTATCATAGCATGCAGCAACAAATTTTCTTTGAATGTTTTCTAACCTAAGAGAGTCAGTTAAGGTAATGGAATTCCAAGCAACAGTGGCATATTCTAACTTAGATCTAACCAGGGCGTAATACAGACATAAAAAACAGTCAACTTTCTTAAATGATATAGTAATAAATTTAATAAGCCCAAGTAATTTCAATGACTGGGAAATGACATGGTCAACATGATAGTGGAAATAAAGTTTGTTATCCAGGAGGACACCAAGATCATTAATACAAAGTGTACGAACTATGTTATCACTGCCCAATTTATAAGTAAAAAAGAAAGGATTAGTTTTCCTAGTAAAAGATATAGATTTGGTCTTAGATTTATTGATAGACATTCCATTTTCCAAAGACCATTGTAAAATACCATTTACATCATTTTGTAAATCTATACAATCTGCTATTGATTTGATAGTTTTAAATAATTTTACATCATCAGCAAAGAGTAAATAACTAGACGAGTTCAAATATTTACCAATGTCATCAATAAACACATTAAAGAGAAGAGGACCTAAATTAGAACCCTGTGGTATGCCACAGGGTGCTAAAAATGTTTTTGAGGTATGTGAATCAATTTTAATAATGAATGATCTTTCATGCAAATAACTGCTAAACCAATTTACATAAGAGTGAGAGAGTCCAAAATTACCAAGCTTAGAGAGAATAATATTATGCTGACATAAATCAAATGCCTTACTTTGGTCAAAATAAATAGCATCAACCTGACCTTGGGCAGAGACTTGAGGGGCAACATGCCCAAGAAATTCTACTAAATTTGTGACAGTAGATTTATTTTTTATAAAGCCATGTTGATTATCTGATAGTTTATTTTTAAGGTGGTGGAAAGTATGCTCATGTATGATTTTCTCGAATACTTTGGAGAAAGTGTTTAAGAGGGAAATTGGTCTGTAATTACAGACATTTGTTCTTACCCCTTTTTTATAGATAGGTATGACAACAGATTGTTTCCATGTAAGAGGAAAAGTTTCATTTGATAGGCTAATGTTAAAAATATAGGCTAACAAAGGGCTGAAAATGCTGGCACAGCCTTTAACAATAAAACTTGGAATTCCATCTGTCCCAGCACATCTAGAAGAACTCAATTTTTTTATAGCATTAGCAACATCCAAGGGTGTTATGTGGCATGGATACAAGGGCGCACTAGTTTCAATAACGGGGCAGGGTAAGACAGGAATAGCTGAATTATAAACGGAATGAAAGTAGGTCCCAAACTCATTAGCAATTAATAAAGGATCCACTATAGACATGCCATTAATTTCTAGGTTGGATGGGAAAACTTTATTCATACGATTATTTTTAACAAATTTCCAAAAATCTTTAGGTTTGCATTTAATACTATTTTCAATTGAGTTCATCCAGTTGGCTCTGTCTATAATCAAAGTAGTTTTAACTAATCTACGAAAATGAGAAAAATTAGAATAGAATACACCATTATTTGTTTGTTTAAACTTTTTGAAAAAATTGTTTTTTTTCCTAATATAGTATTTAAGTGTAGAAGAAAACCAATTAGGATATTTGGATGAATTAAGAATGGTAATTTGAGGAATATGCGTTCTGATTTTCCTTTGAACTAACTTGGTAAAATTATCTACAGCCAAATTAACATCCTTAGTAGAATAAACACAAGACCAATCAGCAGTAGCCAGGTCATTGTAGAGATTAAGGTAATCCCCATGTGCATAGTCAATATATGTTTTAGGGGTGTCATTAATTTTAGTAGCAATAGGTACATCTAGTGAAATCAATAAGGGTGGATGAGCTAAATCAATATTTACTAGTGAATGAGAGCTTTGAGTAATAGAGGGGCGGTGAAAATTAGCAAAAACAAGGTCAAGGAGGTTAGTGTCATTATCAGCTTCATTAAATTGTTCTAATCCTATTATGTTGGTCGAAGCAAGAAGTTGAGTAGCTTTTAATTTAATGTAGAAATGAGAAATGTTCTGAGAATGATGATATTTCCAATCAATTTTGGGGCAGTTAAAATCTCCGAGTAGTATTATTCTATAGGGGTAGTTAGCCAACACACCTTCAAGAAAAATAAAGTAATCGTTAAATGCTTCGACAGTTATTTGGGGAGCAAGATATATGTTCCCAATTAGCAGTTTTTGGCGATCAAATGTTGGGATCTCAATCCAGACACATTCCATATTATTCTCTAGGTCAGTTCTCCTGACTACACCAGAAATAGTATCAATGACAGAAATGAGAACACCACCACCCCTTGAGATAGTAGCTCCATCATATAACCTATCGGCTCTATAAACATTATAGTTAGGGGGAAAGTAATTATCATTAACAAACTCACTAGAGAGCCAAGTTTCAACCAAACAAATAATAGAGAATTCGTTCAAACAAACATTAGAAAATAATTCCCTAGCTTTGGTTCGCAGACCCCGAACATTTTGATAATATAGTAAAATATCACTATTAATCACTGAGATATGGGTTGGGAGGTATCCTCCAGACCTCCATTGATGGTCACGAGTGGGGTTCTAGTTGAATCCTCTTGTGAGCCAAGGTCAGATGCAACAGCAGCGATTGCAGAGGCAGACGCACAGGGAGACTCCTCACAGATAATCTGCTCTGGCAGCAACTTCCCATAGAAAGGAGCAATGAGACAGCCAGACGGCCAAATGTCACCATTGTTTATCATGGGAAAATCATCTTCTTTGACGGAAATATGGAAGGAGGAATATGAATTAAATTTAGTTTTCAATTTTGAGCAGACAAGGTAATCAAGATTGAGTTCTTTAGTCAGATAAGATTGGATGGCCAGAGAAGATATTTCCGGAGAAAAGCGAGTAACGAATAGAGATTTTTTTTTAAAAACTCTGTTCACTGTTTGTAGGTCAGTGGCTGTCTTAATAATAATAATAATAATAAACCAAATCCTAACACCTTTTTTTATCTGCCCCTGCCAGGAATCTAACCCAGAACGTTTGGATCAATAGGCAAATACTCTACTGACTAAGCTAAGGTGTTTGAAGGAGAGTGTTGTTTTTATTAATCTTTGGCCAAGCAGGTTAAAGCGTTAATGTCACCGTGTTTTCAACTGATGGTGGAGGCCATGGTTCAAATACTAAAAGGTATTATCGTAAACCATTTTACACTCTCTAATTACTATAATGAAGGTATATTTCACCTATATTCTAGCTTCCTTAACCACTTCCCAGTTCCTGCAAATAATCAGACAACCCGGAAGTAATAAACGCTGCACAAATAAAAACCTAAGCCTCTTTATCATTTGTATATAGGTAAGAAAACAAAGTAGTAATTTATCTTAGTTTACCGCAGGGCTTTGGAGTCAGTACTCCAAGCCTTCGATTCCGACTCCTCTATTTTTCTACTCCGACTCTTATCTCTCTCAGACTCATCCAGAAATGGCTCATGTATATTAATTTATTGATAGCGAATTTGCTGCAACAAAATGATCCAATACAGATTACTACACGGGAACCGTCCTTAGCAATACTAATTTATGTTTGAATAAATTGGTCAAGCAAAATCATAAACAGTTATCCTAAAAAATAAAAAAAAGTTTAAAGTTAAAACTATATATTTTCTATATAGTGTTATGACATTTAAAAAAAATTGATGCCAAAGTTGGAATCGGTTCATTTATAATGACTCCAACTCCACCCAAAACTGCTTCCATTTCCAAATCCACGACTCCGACTTCACAGCCCTGGCTACCCTTACTGGTGTGTATAATAAATTACGTAGCTCTATTAGTGGCTTTCATGAATGGCAACTAAGTTTATTTCACAATTTGGGCCAGGCCTAGAGTACATAACAAAGTTTGGTGTGTATTAACAGCAAATTATACTTGTGCATTGACCGTTTGTAACGCCAATTTACATATGTACAAACTTAACTTTTATCACAGCATTTATGTTTATTCCATAAACCGCGTATGACTACCCAAGAGGGCCTTCTGCATTACACTAATGGGTTAGGGAGGATGAAAGGATTTTATCAGATAAAGCTTACCAGAATTTTATTGAAGAAAGAGTGAGATATCGTCTAGAAAAAAAAACTACAACACCAAAATGGGATATGAACCTTGACCTCATCATTGGTAGACTATCGAAAATGAGAGTGACGCTTTTGTCCAAGAACTCCCCAATGTGGGTGACATCTTAATAACGCTTGTTTTAAAATAACAGGTTTGTAATTATGAGGGTTGCAAAGCTTGTGCCATGACATATTATAACCACTGTGCATGGTTTGTAGTGATGAGGGCTGCAAAGCTTGTGCCATGTCATATTATAACCACTGTGCAAGGTTGGTAGTGATGAGGGTTGACGCCTATAAGTCATCTGTTCCGCTGTAATCAAGTTTTCTCGACCTGGTCCCGAGGTAATGAAACTCATTGTTTGGCGTGTGGAATGCTTTAACTAGACACCACACATGATATCACAGCTACACGGCATTTTTTTTATTTGCTTTACAGAGTTTTTAGAAGGCCTAGAAAAATGACTTAATAATTAGCTCTATCCAGAATTAAAAGGGGGTAGAAAAAGTCAGAGCAATATATTTTTCTTCTTTTATGAACATATTTAAAGTGACCTTTCCAACGCAAAATGCTTTTATTTTTGTTTGACTATGAAGAATAGTAATTCGAAGGATAATACGACATAATTGAGTGATTCCATTATATATTTTTTCAACTTGACTTGGGGAAACCTGTTGCATGATGAAAAGAGAATTTTTATTTACTCCAGCTAAAATTTTATTAATAGGGCTACATCCCCATTATAGTTAGTGTTGGCCATTTCTTTTACAACAAACTCAGGTCTTCAAGTGAATTACTTTTAACTTTTGTTTTACGTATCCTAAATATATTTTAAGGTATCGCAAGACTAGAGACTAAACATTTTAGGTGAAATTAAAATCCAAATACTTCCAGGTATGATATGTTGGTTCCATGAATCACAGGAGTAGGATATGTATTCGTAAAGGTTTTGAATAATACATCAAAATATTAACATATTATATGGTCTATAGCAGTGGTTCTCAAATTGTGGTTCGCCAAAATATTTCTGTAATGACGGATATTTGCAGCACTTTCTGAGGTAAGGGAAGCATTTACAACTGTTTATCGTCTCCCACTGAGGTCAGGTGGTTATCTAGAGGTAGAACTCTTACAATATTGTTTGAAATTAAACACAAAGTGTTCGTTTTTCCTACCAACCATACCTTTCACAAAGCAAAGTGCATGCAAGATCAACTGTGGCTCAATGCTTTGGCCTATTTGGCAGATATTTTCTAAAAAATTAACAGTTTAAACCTCTCTCTTCAGGGGTCAAATATTAACGTGTTTTTTTTTATCGCGCAAGACCATATCGAGTCATTCATAAAAACAATAAGTTTTGATAAACGTGTTTAATTAGCCATAAAACGGAGTGCTTTGATCCCCTTCACAACTTTATGGTAGAAAATCAGCTTGCTTTGGACGAAAATGTAAATAACGTGGTTATAGAACACTTGAAAGGACTTGGAAAAACTTTCATAGAATATTTCCCAGCTATGTCCAATAATAACAATTGGTTTCGCAATCCTCTTAGAGGAACAGCAGCTTATGAAATCCTCCCCATTAAGCGTAAGTGAAATAGAGCAGCTCCTTGAAATTTCCACTTATTTTGAATTAAAGAAAAGCTATATCTTTGTCAATAATTGATTTCTGGTTAAGTTTAAAGGAGAAGTTCTCATAATTAGAGAATTATTACAGCTTTGTTACCATTTTCGTCTACGTATTTGAGCGAGAAACATTTTCTTCATATGCCTATTCAAAAGATAAATACATAAACAGGCTCAGTGCTGAGAGTGAATTGAGACTTTATCTATCATCTGTGTGTGATTCCTGACTTTAAAGCTCTGTGCCATCCAAAGCAAGCACATCCTTCTCACTAAGTCACGTGAAGAGGTGAGTAGCTGTTAAAACTTGCTAACCAATTTTAAACTTAAACTGGAATGGAATTTTGTGATTAAAGGAGAATATTTCAGTTATGCCAATGCAGCAATTTCCAGTACCAATTTAAAAAACATGTGAAATGTGATAATATTGTGAGAGTAAATATATGGAAATGTTAAAACAGTACTTTGCTTATTTAATTTCAGTTTTAATTTTAAAAACAAATCTATATTTATTTGAACTTCTATTTAAGTAGTTTCAATATTATTCCATTATATTTGGTAGGGTATCCCAAAGTACCTACCAAGGTATAGTAAGTTAATTTAAAGATATTAAAATCTTTGATTACAATTAATAACTAAATTTCATTTAAAAAAAGTTAGGTATACAAATACGTGAGTGGCTATGGATATTTACCAGGAGGTTCGTGCAATTCAGATATTTGTGAAAGGAGTTCATGAATTGAGAAAATTTAGGAACCACTGCACTAGACTATAGTAGGCACGGGCCATGTGTTGCCACTACTGATTACTGACTAGTCTACCGACCGGGTACCTGAATCCAACATGCAGTGACTTGTCAGTTGTCGCTTGTCACGTGACCGCTCTCGCACCGCACCCACGAGCGTATATTAGGAAAGGTAATTTAAATGAACCTTCGACTTCGGCGAAACCTTTGGTATAATTTTGGCCGAAGCCGATTATCTTGCTGAAGATGCCTTTATGGCTGAATATAGTCCAAACCGAAACCAAAACCGAAGCCGAATGTTCGGTTGGACGCTAATGATCAGTGAGTCTTGGAGGATCGAAATGATCTTTAAAACGGATACATTTGCATATTTCTCATATTCCTGAGTTTTGAAAAATAACACATGGACAAAGGACCAAGGCCCGTGTCCAGTTATAATTTTAAAATAATTACGAATAGTCTTAGAATACATTTAACTCAAGTGTGAACCTTAAAAATTGAGATATTGTTGACTATATTAATTTAATTTTTAAAAATAGGAAATTTGTCTGTAAAAATATCAAGTAAATTTTTTTTGGAAAAAATCCATCTCATATATCTACAATGAAAATCATTTTGAGGGTACCACACGGTTACTATTGGGAAACTGCATTTACATTCTATTGTTTTCGTGTGGTTGATATTCCCTTAAATATACGATCAATTTTGCAACGCTGGTTTGTCGATCTTGCCAGTAACTCCTCCTTTTACCACCAAACCACCTTCCAACATAAGTGAGAGCCAGGATATTTGGCAACAATTAACTGATAGAGAGCGAAGATAAAGTCTTTCTACATAAGATCTGCAGTTCCCTGGGCGGTGATATTCAGTGTTGCCAAGACGCAAAGAAATGGTGAAGGGGGGCAGTGGAGGAGGGGAGTTTTGGTGACGATGGAAATAAGCCGAGTCATTGCTGAAAGCAATTTACGGAATAGCATTGAAATTAAGAGACTTTCCCTGGTCACTTTGCACGGGCGTAGTAAGACCGTACAATGGTTTCGGATGATTTATTCTCATTATTTAGCAGCTTTCATCTGTGAAATAGAAATCAGAAAAAACCCACCAAAACCTCGCATGACTCAGTATTTAAATAATTATTTTAAATCAAATAAAAGAAGCAAATGGTCAGATAAAAAAACAAGTGATGAAGAGAGAATGGAAAAAAAAAAGTTATAGTAGAATGAAAATTAGAGAGATTAATGATGAAAGATTGATGATAAGAAAATATCAAATTGACTTTTTTCTTTCCTAATTATAGCGAGCACAATTTTGGTGGCCCGAGCCACTCTTTAAAACACTCCCCGAGCGTAAGAGATGTGAGAGACTGAGGAATGGAAAAATAGCGCGCTATTGTTTGATAAATATATATTTATTCTCCATTGATATTTTTCTTGGCTACGATCGGTTAATTGTGAGAAACGCAGATTAATTAAATTTAAAATATCTGTAAAACTTATTTATGAGATATTAAAACAACTTTGTCACATTGAAGGTCAAGCACAACGTTTATTTTAAAATAATAAAAGGAAATAACCACACCAATGAGCATTCAGGCAAAGGAATCAGTTTTCATCGTGCATAATTTGCTGGTGATGGAGTGATGGAGGTTCAAATATTAGTTGAGTGAATGAGGCATTTTTTCTTTAAACTATTTTGCCACGGTGTTTTATTTCTATATTATCTACCGCTCTTCTTTCACGCAAATAAGGGAACATACATTCCCCATTAGCGTAAATAAAATTTGTATAGATTGAATGGGTAGCTGGATTCTATAGAAAAAAAAGGAAAATAATACCCCGGTTCATTGAGCCTTTGTAACCCTTTTTGGTTAGATCTAATATCAACGTTATTCTTTTTATTATTTGTATGAATTTAGTCTTTATACAGGTACATTGCCTTATCCAAATTGAATCCTTCAATCAGCAAACTTAATTTTAAGATCATACACAATTATCTTATTAATTGATTGAGTTCATTAATCAGTTGAATCCATGGTTTTAATAAGTGTCAATGTATATTTGTCTTAGTAAAAATAATATCATTTTGATATTTTTATTTAAAAACTTTCAATTAAAATTATTCTGTGATGTATAAAATATTAACTGTTAGAAGAGATATAAAGGAGCTTATTTTTAACCATCTAAGATATGAAAATATCTTAATACAGTATTGTGATAACAAAAATAGTAAAATAAGAGAAGCAATATACTTTTAATCAATAAACGATCGTATTTTCAATTTTCTGCCACGTGCTACCCACCCTCTATTTTCTTCCAGAATAGCGACCTAAATCATTTTGGTACAAAGTACGGATTTCCTCTATTTCATTCTTCATGGTGGATTTACCCCCTCACATTCCTCAGGTCAGTGAGGTAAACAATAAACTCTGCTCTGGAAAGGAGCAGATGAAGCGTGCGTGATTCAAGGATTGGCGCAATGTTCACGACGTGTCACGTTATCCGGTGTGGAGACCAAGAGGGTGATAATTTGAGGAGAGCGGTGAGGCGTGTGATGTATTGCACAACTCTGCACTGAGAGAGAGACCACCGTCACACCGGAGGAGATGGTATTGCGACGATAGGGACGGATAGTTTGGCTAGACACGTCCACCGAACGTGGCGAGACGAAGCAGTTTCAGCTTTATTCCCGTGACAACTCCCTAGCCAATCTCAAAGACAAAGAGGTCGAAGTTCAGTAAAACTTCTACGTGACGAAAGATCATCCAACATTTAGTTAGCAATCCTGACTTAACATTTTAGGTCAGAGTTTGAATATATATGGTTATGTTACATCTTATTTTATTATGTGGCGATTCTCCTTTCAATCAAGTTAATATCTGTGTACTTTCTTAAAAATGCCTTTTCTGATTTTGCTCCCAACCATTTTGTCCCCTATTATAAATCAAATTTGTGGATATAAGATTATATATTTTTAGACAGATTTGATAAAAATAGAATCAACAAAAAAGGAGAATTGACGCAAACTAAGAAGTTAAATTGGGAAATGAGTTGAGAGATAATATTGAGTTTAACTTATAAGAAAGAGTGTATATTTAGAATGATTGTGATAAAACACTTGTATAAAATTACATTATAACACTAGACACTTTAACATACATATTAAAAATGTGAGTCACAGTAACATTACACAATCAGACTAAAAACATCATGATATGTATTAAGACATAAGTCAAATAGTCATTAAGAGCATATAGTCTTAAACAAAAACACTGAAGTTGGTAAACTTAGTTAAAGATAGTAAAAAAGTTTTGAGAATGATGCAAATTATGTTTATGAAACATGTAATTTGATTGATCTTGTCTTTCAGGAAAACTTTTGAGATCACAAATTTAATACTATAAATTTTACGAGACAGAAGTCCAAAGATTATAGAACATTAGAGGAAAATATAATAAGGTGTAAAAAAGGATGTATATATGTTTATAAATTAGAATTAATACAAATGATATGAAGATATAAAGAATTAGTAAATAAAGTTGAATTCTATTCTTATCTGAATAAAAGTTTGATTCCC
>CABEEJ010000916.1:19425-76924 GCA_901482245.1 Timema douglasi | reverse complement strand
ATATCATGATGTTTTTAGTCTGATTGTGTAATGTTACTGTGACTCACATTTTTAATATGTATGTTAAAGTGTCTAGTGTTATAATGTAATTTTATACAAGTGTTTTATCACAATCATTCTAAATATACACTCTTTCTTATAAGTTAAACTCAATATTATCTCTCAACTCATTTCCCAATTTAACTTCTTAGTTTGCGTCAATTCTCCTTTTTTGTTGATTCTATTTTTATCAAATCTGTCTATATAGTGTTCCTTACTAAAATTAAATATGTTTTTTATGAATTATATATTTTTGATATATTCATAATGTTATCCTGAAATCTATTGTGTGTCATAGGACTGTCTGCTAATGAAACAATTTTCTCATTTATTTATCTGTACAAATTTCTATGTTATATATTCTACCAATAAGAAGCTTTCTACTCGTGATGTCTACCCTGTTACTTTAACGTTTTATTGTGAAAGTGCATTCATGTGTTTGGAAGTATCGTTAGTGTACTCGTTCACGCGCGTGATAGTATATTAGGATACCATGTCCACCCAACCGAAGGAATAATGGGCACATATCTCTTCAATTCTCCTTCCAGTTGTCACGTAACCAGGAAGATCATTAAGAGCATCTCAGCAACACTATAACGTGTTTGATTATGGATACGAAGTGAAAAGGAATGAACTTTTTATTTTGTTTTTAACGTGCATTTTCTGAACAGAATGATTGCATCAACAAATGATTTATAAACTAACTCAAATCTATTAAAGACACAACCCCCAATTCCTGGCCCTTCAACTTATCCTTGTGAGAGGGGAAACGCTAATTTCCCAATTATAAATGTTTCGTTTATGCTTGGAATCCAATTCGGAAACCTTAACTAAATAAGCAGATATGCTACCAACTCAGCTGTGGTATTTAAAATGAACGTAACTGTCTTACTGAAGCAGTCATAAGGGTGTTAGCATCACTTTATTCTGGATCGGAAGGGGTGGTTAACACTATAATATTCACACTTACTACTCCATGCAAAATTTTCATCAAATTTTACAAATTCTATATTTTATTCTACATTTTTAAATGATGTATAGTTTTATTAAGTCCAACCCCTAAGGTCAACATCTCAATCTAGTCCTCTCTTCCACCATATTAAGCAATAATCACGTTGATCAAGTTTGATTCAAATTTAGGCATTTAGAAGACAAAAATATTTCTAAAATTTAACCAAATAATCAATAAATGACCTGTGGTATTTATATCTTAGCTAAAATATAATCAACTCATTGTTAAAATTAATATCATTAAGTTGAAACAAGAGCATAATATTTTTTTTTAGCTACAAAATCTCAAAAGAAGCAATTATAATTGAAGCAATATCAGAAATTAACGATAAAGTCAAGTAAATAGGGTGTTTAAGAGATTAGTGTTATACTTTCTTCCATAGTGTAACTTTCAAGTGAACTCAAATTACATCACGATATTGTATTTCTTATGGCATGCGAAAGGACTTATTGGGCTAGTATCTATCCTAACACACCCTCAAGAATGTTCACAAGTCCTAACTTATAGTTCGGGTGAAAAACGTACATTTTAAACTTTTTTAACTAATAAAACACTTGTAAATCTAAGGATATAGACACAAAAAGATTTGAGTTTATTTAATCTGAACCAAGATGAGTGACAATTTTGAATGTGACCATACGTTGATTAAAGGCTAAAATTCTGTCTCCTAGAACAGAGTGATGTAATTGCTGCGTGTTTGTTTTTATTTCCCCTCCTCCACGCCGAGTATGACATTTTCTTGGAAAACTCAATGAAGTATCAAATTAAAAGCCGAGGCCGAGTTTTGAGACTGTAGCGCAGGAAAATATGAACGAGGCCGACGCGACGGACTGGAAAAGGACACCGTAGGACAGCGTCCTTGCTTCGAGTTGGTGCTATTTCAAGGAATTTAAAGATTCAGTATCATGGGACAGCTAGGTCAAGACTCTTAAGAAGATTATTCCCTTTTAGGAGGCATATTTCTTTCAGCACTTAGGTTTCTTAGATGAGTGGTTAGCGCTTCTTACGCTTAACTAAAGATTCTATCCCAACATCCTGGTGGGATACAGTTGCCATAATGTGGTTTCCCGCTCTTTCTGTAGGCATATATTGACGCGGTTCTTAGAAATACCTCTTTAATGCCAAATTGTTGGTCATTAGAAAGTTAATAGGCTATTTTAATAAAACCTGATTTTTTTTAAACTTGTTTGGAGACACTGCAACAATTATTAATGTTAAAAGAGAAATACCGGCATCTGTATGGACAAGGATAAAGGCACCAGTCTACTCTAGTGTGGTTTGCCAATGATGGAGCGGTCAGGGTTCTAAACCTAGCTGGGTACTATGAAATCGTATATTATAATTAGTTTCCCACTCTCTTTACATTCATAAAAATGTAATGCAGGTTCTTTAATACTAAAACTTTACTATATCCATTCGTGCCTAAGTAAGTGTAAATTTTTGGATATCCTCAATTGGTCATAAGGCATGCGCCTTGCAACAAATGCGTTTTTTTTAAGCACCTATGTTTGTGTTCTAACCGGAGCCCTTTCATAATTTATATTTCATTACTTTATTTATATATTTTAAATGTAAACTTGGCTATAATTTTATTCTATATTAATTTATTGGCCAACTACAAAATATGTATAAGTCGTTCTGACAGAAGGCTTTTTGTCAAAATGCCAACTATTCGAAATAAAGTTATGTGCCCCCTCCCCCCCCCCCTATCTGCTTCCACCCTGCTTTACACCCCGTGAAATTGTGCATCACCCAGTTTTAGAATTATGTGTTCTCCTACGGCGTTAATTAAATTTTTTTTTAATGTTATACAAATATGAGAGTATCAGAAGAAGAACTTGAGTTTTATTTAAAAATCTGGATGATGCTGGAAATTGTATGTAAGCTTTTCACTTTGAGCCGAGCCTACTTTCAGAAGCAATACAATTTAATTGTATCACCGGAAGGGTTAGTAGAATGGTTAGCCCTACTGCCTTCTACTATTTGTTTAAAAAACTAACATTAATGGTTAACATGAGAATGGCTGCTTTGGGTAAGTGAGCTAGCATAATATATATATAAATCCAAACATTTAGCAATTTGTTTTAAAATAAACACAGACTTTATCACGCAAATCATTTTCTGAAAACAGCTATACAATATTTCGGTTCGTTGTTTAACTATCCACAAAACAGGGGTAAACACAATGACTGTGTGAATATGGGTTGTATTTTTCGTAGACGCTACTTAGCCTGGTATTTCGTGATAGTTGCCATTCCTATTTTAATATGAGCTTCTCTACCAAATTAACTACATAAACACCTATCAGGGGCCATTAGCTTAAGTCACTGCAACCAGTACAATAGTATTAAGGTTTATAAAAATACACTAAAATTATTATTATTATTATTATTATTATTATTATTATGAGTTGGTAAATTTTCACACAAAAGCGTAAACTAGTGCTAGACACACAAGATTTAAAATTTAAATAAAGCACCCCATATAAATAGATTTCAAGTCTTTGAACTGATATAAACTTTAGAAAGGGAGCTATACTGCTATAGAAGTTAATGGTGCTCAAGTGAGTTAAGAATAATTATTGTTCTCGCCATTTTTTTGTTTGTTTGTAAATCATTTGTGCACTTTTGATCAATAAACATTTTGAAAAAAAAAATTTTGGGAATTTTTCAAGTAATTTTAATACTATTAAAATTATTTTAACGGATTTAATGAGGTTTTGTGAGATTTTACTAATAAATCATTAATATGCAGATAGTAGATGTGATTTATTTTTATAAAACAGAAATAAGAGAAGGTCCTTAGTAGTGATAATCTTAAAACTAAAAGTTTTTTAATTAAGTTAATAGTAGTTATTAGTCCCTTCACTCCTGCCCTATGACAGATAAACACTATTTGTTAAAATTTAAAACTTCCTTTAACATACTTAAGATATTTGTCTAAAGGGTTTTCAAAATTTATTTTTAAAATATCTATATCCTAGCTTAGTGCAGCATGGTGCAAATGAAAAAATAGGTAAACACATGCAAATCACAGGTAATTTATTTATAGAAAATTATTTATATATATACATGGGAATATATATATATACACACATGGGAATATATATATATATATATATATACACATGGGAATAACTATAGTAATATTGATTATAATTAATTCATTAATAGGTTGTAGGGTACGAAATTGAAATAAATAATAGATCAATAGATATGTATTGGATATGTATTAAAACCTTACAACACAGTTATGATACATTTTTAAATACTATCTCCTACTAATTAATCAGAATCTAGCTAAATTAAAAGGAGTACTAAGCTATTAATACATGTAATAAATATTTAATAATATAACATTGTCACATGCTGGTGTAGCCTAAATAATTTTTTTTTTTTAATTTTGAAACGTGTATTTCTAAATAAATATATGCAACAAAGCAATATTTTAAAGAAATTTAAATTAAATATTTTAATAAATAATGCCTACAAAATTTTTAATAAACCATGTGGAATAATAATTATCGGAATACTGGAGTTATATAGGTCAAAACTTCTAGAGTAAAATCTAGTTTAGGTTAATTACTTATACTACATCTTGTGAATGTGGGGAATGCCAGGCCTCCACCGTGGTTAGGATTCCACGTTAAACTTTAGGTCCTCCATTTCATCTCAAAATCATCTTACCATTACACATTAGCGTAAGTGCGTATAAACCGAACGGGTAGTAAGACGCGGTGCTAATAATAATAATAATAATAACTTATATCTATAAATATATATACATAAAATTGGGTGTGCTAAAGTGCTTTCATATATATATGATATTTCTTTTCCCAATTTTCTACATATTAGCTACCTGTGATTATTAAAAAATATATTTATACATTTTGACCTTAAACTTAGTCCAATATGATTATGTGTTTGAACTAAAACGATTAAAGAGACATTGTATTTGTACAGCTACACTCAATAATAGTGGTTAATTTCATCCATGTTGAAATAGTTATTTTAAGTTAAAGTGATTGTTTATGATATTATATTATTCATAGGCAAATATCTCATTGTTCAAGCTTAGAATATGACAAAGAAAATTTACCCTCGCGATTTATTCACATTCTTATAATCTGTTGGATTACATAGTGGTTTAACCTATATTGAGAAATGTAAGCACACGATTACATTCACACACTATTTAACTGAGTTACTATGAAATAAACACATTTTGAAGCCATATTCCATCAGTAAATGAATAAACACTGAACGCCGTATCCATCTGTGGCGATGTTTAATGCATGCACAGATAAATATTTACAATAGTGCTCACCAATGTTTTACAGCAATCTCAAGAGTTGGTGTTGAATGGTGTCGAGAAAGTATACTTGTGGCCGTGGATACTAATATGTCTGGAAAGTACACTCCTTGCCATGGATACTAATATGTCAGGAAGGTACACCCCTTGCCATGGATAATAATATGTTAGGAAAATACACTCCTTGCCGTGGATACTAATATGTCAGGAAAGTACACTCCTTGCCATGGATACTAATATGTCAGGAAAGTACACTCCTTGCCATGGATACTAATATGTCAGGAAAGTTCACTCCTTGCCATGGATACTAATATGTCAGGAAATTACACTCCTTGCCATGGATACTAATATGTCAGGAAAGTTCACTCCTTGCCATGGATATTAATATGTCAGGAAAGCACACTCCTTGCCATGGATACTAATATGCCAGGAAAGTACACTCCTTGCGATGGATACTAATATGTTAGGAAAATACACTCCTTGCCATGGATACTAATATGTCAGGAAAGTACACTCCTTGCCATGGATACTAATATGTCAGGAAAGTACACTCCTTTCCATGGATACTAATATGTTAGGAAAATACACTCCTTGCCATGGATACTAATATGTCAGGAAAGTACACTCCTTGCTATGGATAATAATATGTCAGGAAAGTACACTCCTTTCCGTAGAGACTCAATCTTTAGAAAATTACACTCTTAGATGTAGAAACTAACATTTGTTGACACAACTCATACGTCGATCGTTAAGCTACAAGCTATCAAATAAATTCTTCTCTTATAAAAGGTTTACTTGTTTCGTGATGAGCTTTAAGGAGTTATTACAAACTGTATTCAAAACTATGATCAATCTCCCTGAAAAAAATACGTTATGTATTCAATGAATCGTGAACAAAACTATCAGATATGACAATTCCTATAAATTCTTAGACCCATTAGTATAATAAGCAATTTATAGCATAACTTTTACCAAGTAGTTTGAAATAAATTCAAACGCATTAGGCCCTACTACATTTTAAATATTGAAATATAATATGTATGACCTACTGTGGTAACATGCTGTTTTTACCAAATTATCATATTTAAGAGATATCTTTCGAAACTTTTATGAATAAAACATATTATTTAATAAAATTATTTTAAATTAGTACAGTTCTTATAGATTAATAATATAAAAGTAAAGGCATTTACTACTCTTGAAAAGAAATATACTTTTTAGTGCATTAAACTGAGCAATGGATAATATAAAATTTTGTTTTTAAAAAATTTCGGATGGTGGTTTTAGGGAAAACGATTGTCGATGCATATTTCTATCCTAACGTTGTATAAAATTATAATATTAAAGTTCAATGAAAGAAAGAAGTTTAAAGTTTAATTCCAGATAATATTTTAGTTGCCCACCAATGCTTTAAATTTATCTTAAAATAAAGCAAAATATTTTAAAATAGTTCCAATGAAGATGAAGGTACATAAAAAGGTTTTTAAATAATAATATAACCACCCATCTATTTTATACCTCGCCTTTTGTAGTATTTACAATTTTAAAACTAAAGAGTCGACCTGGTGAAAGATCACCTTAGGCACCTTCCAGCTGGTCCAAGTCACAGGGTTTGTAATAAAGCCTGGATTAAGTTCAGACGTTTTGTGAATTTTCCGCATTTCTCTGGCTCAAGACTATCTTTTAAGAGACTTAAACATGGTTTCTACTCAATTTTACCAATGAAATTACCGACTTTTCCCCTAATTTCCCCTGATCATTTCCTGAAATTCCCGACTTAAAGGTATGTCACATCCTTCAAAATTCCCCCCTCCCACCTCATTTTTCTACTAATCTTTTTTTTATTAATAATATGCTTTATAATTTAAATAAACATTTTTGAAATTTGTATTAACATTGTTTACTAAGAATTATAAAATATATTACACAGCTACAAACAAACAAGAACTACAGTTTGAATAACATTATTATTTACAGATTTAATGATTATTATATTTCATATTTTGAGTAAAATATCATTTTCCCGGATATTTGTTGTAATTTACCAAATTCCAGACTTATTCCCGTTTTTTCCCGATCACTTCAAATTCCCGGCTAATTCCCGTTTTCCCTGATTTTCCTGAATGGTAGACACCCTGTTAAACCACTTTTGTGGCTCCGTGTATAATAATACCACATTCACACAACCATAGTAAAAAACCTATTAGGTTTTAAAAATGATGTTTAAGAAAGGAATATATTTCAGTTCAATATATTCAACATTTTATTATAAATTATACTAAAACCTTTTCTGTTAGTTACAAAGTAGATAAATATAAAATTCTCATTTGGGTATAAAGAGCTACCACTTATACTATCGCATGACCAACTGTTAAAATAAAAGTAATTCATGTTAATTGGCCTAGGTCAGGGCTCAACTCTTACGTGCTACAATGGGGAGTCTACGTATTTTAACGTTTTTTATAGAGATTTTAACCTCTCTACAGGAAAACTCTTGAGCAGTTAAATTAAGTTTCTCTTCTCTAACTCACATAGTCTATTTTCTTAATTTAAGTGGTCGTCAAAAATAGATAATATCATTAGAGTACCAAAAAAAGCTACAATAACTTTTATTCATATAGAAGACTCACAAAAATAATGTTTTCGTTTAAAATTTGCTTGCTTATTATAATTAATATATGTAAATAAAATAATCAACAATTAACTACTTCTTTTCCTGACCATCCCCATATTTAGAGAAATGGGCTTGGGCTGAGTATAGTATGGTTCAAAGGATATTTAGTTGCATTGGCTCTAAGTTTTAAAGTGAGAAACCATTAAGTAAAAACTTTCTCAGTGCAGCCAATTGAAATTTAAATCCCAAACTCTTCATCGCCAGTGAATCATACAAGACCGATGCTTTATTTTACGTGCCCACTGATGCGAGTTATAATGTGGCATAATTATAAAATGGTTTTGATTTATTACTTGTACAAATGTTATTGTTAAAGCGATAAACACGAAATATATATGGTCAGAATAGTATATAAATGAAAAAGTAAGACAATATTATCAAAAATCGTTATCTTACAAACAATAAAGCGAAATAAATTAGTGTATTTTTGTTAGCAACGTAATTGTTCATTCAAACTTTGCAAATATGATAGAGAGCTACGCTTTATCCTTTCCTTGAATAATCTTTTTATAAATGTTATAAAATGATAGTATGATATTAAGAAAATACAGAAACTGCCTTTATTTATCTTCCAAACATCGAGCTTGACATCATCTGTCAAAGGTGAGAGTTGCGAAACACATAAATCTCTTGACGCATAAATGAACAAAGTCTAACTTGTAGCGTTTTTGAATTCTCATAAAAGGTTCTTCAACTGTCGGATCTACTCTACTCACCCACCAGTAACCTGTCGGAGACCTCGTCAGTCTGATAGGCGAGAGAACAAACAGACAGAAGGTCTGCGCAAGGGACGTCACGCTGCCATTACCAAATTGCACCACTCACCTAGAATCAAGAGGAAACACAAGTTAGAACCAACCAAAAAGGAAACGAGGCGATTGCTATGTGATATTTTGAAAAATACCTCGATAAAATCTACTACGAGAGATAATCTTAAGAAGAGGTATATAAACTAGAATAGTAATCAAGCTAAGTATCACTTAAGTGTGCCGTCTAACGTGATGCTGGGACACGTTGGATACGTCTATGAGTCCTGCGTTATTTAAATAAGTGGTTTGTTATTTCAAATATGGTACACACAAAAATGAATGTGAAGGATACATGTTCCTAATGGATTACATTTTATAATTTAAGTTATATCTATATTTTTTAAATATCATGAATAGGTGAAGTTTCCTCATTTGGACCAACGTTTCACATGAAATGTCACAGCTCTGAGATCAAATTAAACGGCAAAAATTAAATAAACGTGGCCTTCTTCAAACAAATAAAGTATAATTTTTAGAGGATCTCAAAATAGTTTCCTAAGATCAATGAAGACTGTTTAGTTGTTTTTAATCTTAGGAATTAACCTTCCAATCAAAAATATGGCTTTATGAGGCTGTTTCACTATTATGGAAGTTTTGTTTTATTAAAACATTTTTTTTTAAATTTCACAAGATGGTGTACTACCGCAATGCGATCATATGTAATCTTGATTAATTTTTTTAATGTGTTTTCCCCCTACCACATCTTTCAACCCATCCAATCTACTCTAAATGTTATCCAAACCTATCCATTATTAATGAGTGACTCAAAGGAAATGCACAAGAACTTTCCTGAAGAGAAATTGGAAATTTGTTTATGAAAACAAACCTCAGTTCACATTGCCGAGATTAAAACCCCTGACCAACCCATCACCATTTAACCAAACTAAACGAGGATTGCGTGTTTCCACTTATACAGGTAATCTCACAATTAACTTTTTTGTTAATCAGATCTAACACTTTTATGTGGATAGTTTCCAAATAAATTAAATGATATAGACTAAAAGATTGCTCTCAAAACTTAACAATGTAACTCAAAATAAACTTAATTCCATGTTTAAAAAAAAGTATGTGGTGGATACCGTAGAGAATTTTAGAAGAATGAGAAGATAAACATCAATTCAAAATATAGTTAGATTTGTAAAATGTTATAAAAATAAAGCAATAAGAAGCGATATTTTGTATGTGCAAATTCAATAGAAATTTAAAATTATTTTAGTGTATAGAAAAGTACATAAATTCTAAAACCTGTTTATGCTTTGAAAATCTCAATACGAGAGAAAAAGGATTGGGGTAAAGTGGGAGTTGGTGGGGGGTTATGGTTTACCCATTCATTACTCTTGAAAATGTGACAGTGGGTGGGCGCGTCTCCCGTCCTACTTTCAAAACGACCCGTCAGACGGTGCTGAGAATGACATCATTCTTTTAGACAGCCTTACAAATATGAAAAACAAGAGATTCACTCTGGGAACTATGGAACAGTTTCTAATAGCTTTAGCTTAGAAATTTAATATCATGCTTAAAGGTGAGGTGGAAGAGATCTCGAGCTACGTTTTGAATGTTGGTAATTTTTATAAAAAAAATTGTTTGTAGTTGTTGTTTCTAGCAAAATTTTCTACATATAGTAGTACTAACATTTCTTGAATCTATTATTAGCATCACATCAATTAGCAGAACTTTTTAAATAAAGAATGAAAAGTTCCACTCATATCTCGCAATGTTAATGGTGACAAATATTTAAGAACTGTAGAGATTGAATTATATAGAAAATTAAACTAAACACCCTTTGTAAAGTAATATTTTATTTATTTTGTTATTAAAACTATCAAAATACGGACCTTAGCTCATTTATATTTCTACCTAACCTTTTGCTTTTTCACTTCTTGAAAAATATGCCTAATTTTTTAGTTTGTAAAAATTATAGAGTTTGTATTTATTAGGGCTCAGTTATGGCTCGATTAATATTTTAAAATAGTATCCAAGCATGTGGAATTCATTTTTAATTTCTTATTTTTTATGTGTTCATACATGTTTTGATATTTTTTACTGGCATCTCAAATAAACTCTCCCATTTAAGTTGCTGTTCACGTTTTATATGTTATATGGAGTTTTGATGTTTCCATTGGAGCTGTGGCACTTGTTTATGACACCATATTACAGTCAAACCTAGACTGGAAGTCAAGGTGAGTTAAGGTGGATGATATTCACCCTGAGATTTTGAGTAGATTTTGGGTGATTTAGTCAAATTAAATTTGAAAATGAAACTCATCAGCTAAAAAGAGCCATTTTCGTAATTATTTTGGCAATTGATTACCAATTAACGAACCCCGCTAAGTAATTAAAAGTGGGTGTAAAAGCTGAATTTTAGTTTATTTTGACCCCAAGTATTGGTGCGATTGTTTAAGTATTTATAAAATACTTAGAAAATTTGACTTCAACTTTTCTTTTTCTAGATGTGACTTATAATAAGAATTATTAAAACGTGCCATTTATAGATTTAACTTGTTTCTACTCATCCTAATACCCATTCATATTTTCAGAAAATGTTTTCTTATAAGATAGTGATATGAAATTTAAGAGTTTAAAGTAAAAGTACCAATACCTATGTGGAGGAAGAGTGGAAACCAGGCAAAGATACACATGAGCAGGATACAAAAAATCAAACTTGTCTTAGGCAAGCTAGACCTTAACAAAATTGACACCTTAGCTAACGTTCTCACCTATGTGGGTCTCTATATCGTTTAAACTCTGCTATAATTAATAAAATACTGTTATAAATTAACCACCTTTAAAACCAAATTTTATAATAATTCATTTAAAAACATAATTTCTGTGGAAAAGATAATTATTGAAGTAACTATCTCTACAGGAGACCTGACAATGTGGGATTTTTTTTTAAATTTTAAACATTATAAAATTACTCCCATGAAAATATATATATATATAGTAATTGAACTGTTTTCTTCCGTTGTATTAAAACAAACGAAAATAATAATGGTTATAAAAGGAATGTAAAAACCCATGGTCGAGGTAAAATAAAAACAAAGAGATGTAATAAATTGTTTGTGACATCTCTCCCAGTACTGTGGAGATAAAAAAAAAAACAGATCCCTCATCGTTCTTTTCAACTGGAGAGGAAAAAGGTCACGCTCAGTGTCACGAACAGTTCACTCGACATGACCTTAACCTAATAGATTTTTTATTTGTTGAAAAAACAACTAATTATTGCTAATGGATAGTGTGCTTTTAACAGAAGTATAAGTGTTATGAATGTCGTATTGTCAATACAACCAAACAAATATTAGATTTAGTTTACGGATCTATTAGAACTGTTTCTTTAGAAAGTTTATTTTGCATTGTATAGTGGTGAAATTGGGTTCTATTTTTTATAAGTTATAACATCTAATCGATGGCAAATTTGTAAATAACGTGTTAAGCATGGTGTAGACAATTTATGAATGGTGTGGTTTTAGTGTGATGATTTTATAGATCAATTAATTCAAAACGAAATGGGTTCAAAAAATATATACCACACAATAGATGTCCATAAAATATAACATATATAAGTAGTGTGGTGTTATGTGTCAATCAATTTAAAATTTAATCATGTGTAGCACATATAACCCAACATATTCTTATAAAGTATAAAATGTACGTGTATTTTAAATCGTAAAAATTGTGCACAATACATAAACACATAATATTGTTGGTAAAGTATATTTTTTTTAACAATTATTTCAAATTTTAACTCAACATGGATACACTATATGTTTATAAATGTATGAGTACGATCATTTTGTTTCATATGACCATTATTTAAATTGTAAATTAAATTGTACATAGACAAATAATCAATTTATATTACATAAGTAATACAATGTACAATGTTTTTAAAGTGTTTATGACAAAACATTTTTCTGACCAAAATAAATAAAATAATGCTCCAGTACAAACATATAATTTTAATTTCTTCACATGTTGAACTCAATTTTTTTTAAATATCTGTGCAGAGTGAACTGGAATTTGATGACATTTCCTATTCATTTAAAACTTTGCTAAACAACGCCACCCTTCTTATGATAGATATTCAGGAACTGTTGATATCACCATTAGAAGAAAATTAAACTCCATATTTGTACTGTACTGTATTTATTTTGGCCAAACGATGTTTTGCCATAAAAACTGCAGAAACACTGGTCTTTTATCGCATCCCCTTCCATTCCAACTTAAGTTATGCCACAATACAATAAGTGTAATATCCGCAAATGTGATCAAATGGACAAAGACACCAGTTCGTCTGGTCTGGTTTTCTGGTGGAAAGAAGGTTTGAATTCCATTCGAGTGTAATGAGTTGGTTTATCTAAAGTTGTTTTTCACTCTTCCTCCACTCAAATAGAGGTACTATTTTTATAATTCCTAACCTCCTCATCCCTGTCCTTTTTTTTAATCTGTAGTGCCTAGATCACGATAAACTTAGCTTCCACGTATGTTTACTTAACGTAGATGAAATAATGTGTGATCATACTGATCGGGATTCCCTAAACGTAGCATAACATAACAACGCAAACAAAAGAGAATATGAATTTTTACCGCCTGGAAATAAATTTATCACCAAAATAGAACTCAAGCATATAGGTCTAAGAAGGCTTCGTGTACCTCCAGGAAAAGCTTGCTGGAACAATGAAATAAAGTCTAGGAAGAGGCCACGTCACTTGCAGGAACACGTGGTACCCCTCAAATAACGTCCACGTAACGTAATGTGAAAAATGTCCCCCTATAATTGTTTAGTTTTAGTGAACGTTAATTTAAATACACCGTGAGGGCTTAAATTAAAAAAAAAGACAAGGAAAACCATAAAGCTAGGTTAGCGTTAAGTTTATCATGGGCCCAATTCTATCATTAACTTATCAAGGAAGGGTGTTAAGATTATCATCCAAGATAATAATAATGATGATGTTGATGATGATGATGATGATAATGATGAATGAAAAATTGTCTAAAAGTTTCTTGATATAACCCGAAAAACTGAGAATCATTAGTTAAAAGATTAGATTAGTTAAAATAATTAATAAGGCCTAACTCTGTCGAGTGCAAGTCTTGGGGCCAGTTTCATATTCAAATTTAGTACGCCTCAAGTGCGGCGCTACACTAAGTACAAGACGACACCTACATAAACCAGAATGGAATGGGTAGTTCTCGCATAGGAAACTGGCACATTCCATTCTGGTTGAGGTAGGTGTCGTCATGTACTTAGTGTAGCGCCGCACTTGAGGCGTACTAAATTTGACTATGAAACTGGCCCTAAGACCTATTTTGTGGGATGGTGAGTGNGGGGGGGGGGGTGGAAAGGTGTAACGTTGCTTCACAATTGACCAAAGTATCTTTCCGCACCAACAAGAACAGATGGATCACGGAAACTATAGATCTATAGATGGTGCTAGGTACCGGACGGGTCTTGGGGGGAAAATCAAACGTTTGGAAATATAAGCTTTCTTGAGAACGAGTGAAATTTTTATAGTAATATGTTCAACACCTCTTCTAACATAATGTTTCAATATTTATTAATTGTTACATTTTCTTATTTTTTGTTCTGCAGCCGGCAGTTTTCTATTGAAAAGTGTCAAAATTATTGATATTTGATCACTGTTAAAATTATATAGGAGGTGTGTATATAAAAAGTATAACTTAATAAAAATGCTTATATTTTTTAACAAACCGTTAACGAAAATAAAATTGCAAAACAAAAATTCTTGAAGTTAATTGTTGGTTCCCATGGCTCTGCACTTGCACACCAAATGAAAATGGCCAATCGCCTTAAGGAAAAACAATCTAAAAGCATTTTTTTTGTTTAAATTAAAACATTCGGTTGAAAACAATCAAGAGATAATGTTCCAGGTGTGAAACGGGGGAATGGGAGATAACTTCAACAATTACGTGTCGGTCGAAAATAGCTCATGAGATTTCAATAAATGAATAATTAATAAATGGAGTGTAATACAACTATTTATCAAAGGGTGTCTTTTTTTGTTTGATTCCATGTCTTACTGCCCGTTTAGGGTATCCAAATTTAATAAAACTCTTAGGCTATGAATAAAGAAGGTATAGTTTAGAAGTATTATACGTACAGTCGTGGAGGCAGTATGGTGAAAGGGAGAATGTTTTTTTAAGAAAGGGATTAAAAGTATGGCCTGTCCGTCATGGGCAAATAAGACAGGAAGAGTTTTAAGTTCCCTATATCCACATAAGTGGTGAGAATCTAATACATGTAAGGGACACTAATCACAATACTTTTTTTTACGAAATTTTAGAAGAATATTAAAATATTTATAAAGTTCATTGTAACATTTATAAATGTATTTTAGACCCACGAAATAAATTGATAAGTGATTTGCTTGCGAAATAAACTACTTGGTACTTTATATGCAAATAATGGTCCATAAGTTCTATTGTATTGATAAATAACGATATTAAAACTATGCATATTTTTATTATATAGCAATCGTAATTGTTCTTTGTCTTTTTTTTTTAAGAAATTGCCAGAAATAAGAATACCAACTGCACTGTTACACTTTTTTTTTCTTAATATTTATTTAACAAATTAAAGCTCTCATTGTTATAAATAAAAATTCTTAACCAAAGACTATTGGTAAAAGTGTAGAATATGTGTTTGATCTGGCTAATATTAAGACATGCTGTGACCAAAGACCTATATTTAAAATTCGAGAATGAGAAACCTAGCCAAAATTTTTCTATCGACTAAAGTTAAAGTTAATTTTTTCAACAATGTTTAGCCAAATAAAGAATTTTATTAACCAACTTTTAGTACCGAAGTATTATTTTCTATTTAACAAAATTGTAATCACTTTAACTACCAGGAATAAGGATTTATATAATTAATAATGTTTTAATTGGGTTTCTTTATACTATAACGTTAGAGTTTTCAAAGGAGAAACTTTCAAACATAGATTAAATATAATTAATTATCATAAGTAAAAATATTGTATAAACATTGATACACATGTGTGTGTATTTGTGTGTGTTTGTGTGTGTCTCCGTTTGTTATTTAGGGTAGAGTACGCTCTTTTTTCTCTATGCGCTCACATTAAAAGAGTAGCTTTATGATATTATATTTTCTATAGATGACCTGGTGGTCTAGAGGTAAGATGTCAGACTTCTTTGCTGGGGTCCGGGGTCCAATACTCGGTCCCGGCACAGATTTATCTGATTGCCAAACTCTTCCCTCACCTCTGACAAGGCGTGTATTAATCACAACTTGTGAATGTGTGGAATGCCAGTCCTCCTTCGTGGTTCAAATCCCACGTTAAAATATAGGTTCTCCATTTCATATCACAATCACCCTTTCATTACACACTAGCGTAAGTTCGTATAACCTGAGTGGGTAGTAAAACACGTTACTAATAATAAAAATATTTACATCTTGTGAATGTGAGGAATGCCAGGCCTCCACCGTGGTTCGGATTCCACGTTAAACTGTAGGTCCTCCATTTCATCTCACAATCACCCTACCATTACACATTAGCGTAAGTGCGTACAACCCGAACGGGTAGTAAGACACGGTGCTAATAATAATAATAATAATAATAATAATAATAATAATAATAATAAAAATAATAATAATAATAATAATAATAATAATAATAATATAGTTCTTGAATATCGGTTAGGGGCGTTTTGGAATTTAATTACAACTCTTTATTTAAAAAGCTTGTCATCATTCTAATACCGCTATGCTCACGACCGATATTCAACAATTGTGGATACCACCATGTGAAGAAGATTAAACTGTATGTTTATATATTAGCAATATTTTATTTATTTTGGCCAAACAAGTTTTGTTATAAAATGTGCAAAAATACTAGGCTTTATCAGGTTCCCTACAACATCAACTTAAGAATAGTAATTACTTATAGATCAGACATAAATTAATTTGTTCTTGAGCTTTGATGAGTAGTTTATTATTTACACCTAATAATTTTAGAAAGTTTATATGAAACTAATATAATGTTATATTCTAGATGGTGCAGCCAGACACAACATGTGCGAATACGTAAATTCCATTTACCATGAAATATAGCGGTCTTACCTTGACAAATTAAACTATGGAGAAGCTTATAATATAGAAACATAGTGTAGTAAGTCAGGGTAAGAGTGCTAGCTTACAGGGGGAACGGAGTGTACTGTACACTCACATCGTCGATGTTAGAAACCAAACTTCAATTTCCGGTTGTCCAGCCAATATTCTCTCTTTCTTTACGTAGATACTTTTTATCTTTTATTGGCTTGGAAATATATATTTATATTTTACTTTACATTGCATATAGACTTAAGAGTTATTTTACTCATCAATAATTGTATTTCAAGATATTAATTTCAACATTTTCTGAACTTTCCCGATTCAGTGTTTGAATGGTCTAAGGCACCATTCTCATGTTAAACTGGCCTTTTGATGTTGGGGAGATCGGGGTTTGAATCTTGGTCAGAATTATAATGTAACGATGTTTTTCTTCAATTGTTTCCCACTCTCCTTCCAAGCAAATGTGGGTAAATTACCTATAAAATTCTTCCTTCCTCAGCCCATTAAAATAATTCACATATGCGTATAATCTGGTAACACAAAATAAAAACTTTATATTATTCGTGAATAAATAATACCGCATATTTAAAAATTATTTTTTTTGCACCTCCTTTTACTATCCTTTCGGGTTTTATGCTTGCAATCTAATTACGCTAATGGTTTTAAGAATTAGATAGAAAGGCTATATTTAGATTAAGTGCACTCAGAGCTGCGTTAGGCAAGAGTGGAAAACTTTTTTAAGCCACACTCAGTACACCCGACTGAATATTTAATCTCGATCTCCCCGTCATCGGCAGCCTAGTAAACTATAAGAGTAGCGCCTTAAGAGTATGAAGCGATTCCTTCCAATACTATACCATAATACTAATAATAATAATAATAATATTTAGGAGCCCACATCATTGGTCAAATAATATAACGCATCACTTTCATGTTAGACTGTATCACGGCTGACGCGGAGATTGGGTTTCGATTCCCAGTCAGGTGTACTGAGAATTTTTTTCCTAGACGGTTTCCCATTCTCCATATATGCAAATTCTGTTATATTTATTTAAATATTTTACCTTCCCCAACCCTATTTCACAAGTGTATAACCCAAACTGACCCAAGACGCAGTGGAAGAAAATGAATGTACTGGAAAGACGCAACCACTTCTCCATAATAACTTGCTCATTCCCGTAAATTGCTACAGTATTGTTGTAGAGTTATTTACTTATAAGTAGTGTTAAGAACAAAATATTTAAATTGTGAGTAATGAATTCTATAATTTTTTAAACAAAATTTCAATTTATACAACAGTTCAAGTTTCAATTGATAGAAAGTGTGTGGGATGTTGGGTGGGATTTGGGGTGCGGGGGAATAGGTATGGGTGACATAGTATTTTATGGGGGCATCGCGTCTTGTTTCCCGTACGTGTTAAACGTAAATTTAAACTTGCGTTATATAATAATAAATGTCAAGATTAGGAGAAATGTACCCATGTTTGCGTGAAACGAAAGTGGTATAACATTTGGGGGGAGAACCTCAACACACCCGTCGGGGATTTGACTCCTGAGCTCCCTGTCAACAGAAAACCACAACAAAGGATACTGATGCCTTTGTCCAGGTGGCCACAAATAAGGACTCAACCTTGATATTGTTAGGATGATTTTATATTTATGGCACTAATTTTGTAGTTTTATAAGTTCACTCAATAAGCTTCTGTCATGCTGATATAATGGTGTATATGCAATATATATAAACTGTATATTTATTTATAAAATATATATTTTTATATATATAGGCCTTATATTAACAAACTACCGTATACATTTTATTTTGCCAAGAATTCCGAGAAGTTTTTGAATCTCCTTCAAAAATGCATTTTCATCCAATATTTGATATAACCTATTTTTATTTTCTTCCCGTTCCCCAAACAAATATTATTTTCCAACAAATGTGAGAGAGTCAAATCATTTCAGTTGGTAAATTAGGGATTGAAACCGATAACATTTATATATATATATATATATATATATATGAAGTTCCTAAAATTACCTTATATAAATAATATTCAAATCACGCATTGCCGAACACGCTAGTAAATGTGAAACTCATATAGTTTGGTTTACCAATAATGGGGAGGCCAAGGTTTGAGTATCCTGTGGGTGATTTCTCATCAGACAATACTGTTGAGGACTGGTAGATTGGGTATCGAATCCTGGTCGGTTGTAATGAGGGTCATTTTTCCTAAATGGTTTTACACTCTTTATCCATGCAAATTGCTGATACACTTCCTCTAAATTCAACTTTCCTCATTCATAACTAGTTAGCGTAGTTAGTAAATAGTTGTATAACCTGAATGGATAGTATGACACAGTGTAAAAATATATGTTTTGACGTTAGTCATTTTATCCGCCGATTTTACTTTTGATAGACAATAATCATTTGAGTGAATAATAACATTCTAATAATATAGAAAAATGTTATTAGTATTGATCTAATAGAAAATTCATATTTTCTAAACAGTCTTTTAAACAAAGTTTTAATTATATATATATATATATGTGTGTGTGTGAAAGTTCTATGAAATAGTTTTTACGCTTAATATCATCCCTGAGAGAATGTATAAATTCTCCCAGGAATGATATTAAGTGTAAAAATTATTTTAAGTGTAAATACTATTTTAGAGAGCTTTGACATAACTAAGAGCCTCATTAGGGATCAATCCTAAACAAGGTTCTTATAATTAAGTTGTCCTATTGGGATACTTTGGTGTAAAGGGTGAGAGTTTGGTCTTGATCGGCTGCATTGGAGCCTGCGTCATTTGGCACGCAATGTCAAGCTCGTTTAGTCAGATTTGTGAGTTTAGGGGTAAGACCGCACCTATATTGGATCCATATTTCTCCCGATCCGATGTAGGGCAATTATGTGAGCCGATGTCATCCGTCTTTAGTGCTTACACTGACCTCAATTACACCTGATCGGGAAGCAATTGCAGTTGTGTTGTGGGAGTACCACGAGTGACTCTGAGGATGATTTTTTGTGTTGGCTTCTGCTAGAGAAGAACGTTCTCCTTAATAAGAGACGTAGAAAAAAGGTATGGGTGTATCAGTTTAATGAAAATAGATCAGCAGGGGAGTTTTTTAAAACTTGCCAACCTCTAGCAAACTACCCGGATAAATTCAAGGACTACCCCCGTATGACTATAGAAACGTTTGGCTATATTCTTGAAGGCATAAACGATGACGTAGCTGCCCAATATAACTTCAGGGTATGCATCAGCCTCGAAGAAAAACTTAGTATCACAATACGGTAAGTGAACACAATCAGCCTTTATCCATTAATATTTTTTCATAGTAATATTAGGTATTATTAATTATTAATAAAAAAGTAGCTCTTAATAAGTACCTACGTATGAGCTAGAAATTTTAATGAAAACAGTATTTGCTTCAAAACTGAATTAGTAGGCCTACCTGACTATTTTATCAGCAGTTTAGGTGTTTAAAAAAGGAACCCAGTAGGAAATAAACGTTTATTACATATAAAGGCATACAAACAATAAACAGAAATAGGAAATTAGGGACTGCAAATTAAAAAAAAAAGGTAATTCGTTATGTAAAATTGCAAATGAATGAAAGTCACATGTCCAGTATTGAATAATCGTCCAATCCGAGCATCAAGTTGCCATGTTGTTGGGCAGCTTGTAGCACAGGCTAAGACGCTTGATTTATACCGGCAAAAGAAGGCGATTTTTGTTAATAATCAGATGCAGCTGGTGATGGATAAGGTGACAATTGTAATGACGACAAACGAGAACCAGTGGTGGTATGTCTCCTGACGATCTCACTTAAGTAATAAAATTGTGTGCTTCTAATGCATCAGTAACATCCCCAAAAATTTTTATTCGGAGTTTCATTTTCTCCAATTGATTAATTTTTTTAATAGTTTGAAGTAAACTTATGAAGAAAGAAGAGTCCTCATCATATTGGAATGAATGTGTTTTTCGAGAAAATTTGTTGTTCAATCAGATCAATATTCTTTTTTCAATGTCAAGTGCCTGTGAATCGTAATCATTTTTTTTCTTAATACGTTTTGGCTCATTTGCTTGAGGTGTGACAAATAAAGGAGATGCCTCTGGTTCTGCATCATTTTCAGTTTCCTCATCTGTCGTGGCGGGGCTTCGGTGGAGAAGGTTAATTTTCTTTTACTGTTGTAATAAAAAATAAATAATTTTTACTTTTACAGTGATAATAAAAAAAATATATATATAATATATAATATAATATAATATATAATATAATATAATATAATCTTTGACCGGGAAAATATCAATCTTTTAAACCTCGGTTCATTCAAACAGTGTAAGAGATATCTGGGTATTCTCTTTACCTATATACTTGTGTTTTAGTTGGGCGCCACCCCTAGCATCTAGGGGAAAAATAATAGTCATAAAAAAAAACTTTACCTCGGCTATCCACTCAGTGGCACGACGACTCTCAACCTCGGGACCTCTGGGTGAACTTAAAGCTTAAAAAACCATGACCAATATAGATAAAAAAAAATGATTGTTGAAGAAAAATATAATTTAGGCTACAAATAAAAATGAATGTATGAAATAACCATTGTTGGCACTTTTGTGAATTTATTGTTGTTTCCCTTTTGTCCACATCCAAATCCTACCTATGGAATTCCGGTTAATTATAATTCTAAATTTACAAGGTATAGCACAGTATTGTTGAAACCAAAGGAAGAGAAAAAAATATATATACAATCAGTAAAATCAATAATTAGACATAACATATAATGTTAATTATTTTGTTGTATTAGTTTGTCCTTCTGGAAGTAAATAAGTTCTGACTTATTTAGGAAAGAGAAAATAAATGATTACAATAATCAAAAGTTGAAGAGTTGGTTTGACCTCACCCATGTATAATTAGTCCATACTGAAATACCATCTTCATAAATGTGTTTCACTTCGAATTCTTCCACAATTTACTTGAGCATAAATATTGTAGCTCTCACACACACTCTTAGCTTCCTTTTTTTACTCCTTTCACTTTAATCTTCCACCTTTGAACCACTATTAAATAACTGGAATTGGGAGCCCACATCCATTTGGCTCCATGTTGGACCACCAACCCCGGAAGAAGACTCACTACTCTTCAAAACCTTCTAATCTTTTTTCAAATTTAAAAATGTTCTATTCCAAGTCCAAAGAGAAAACAAACTATATATAAATAAAAACGAAAATGAATTGTTGGCTATAGACTAGTGATAAAATAAAAATGAAATGTAGGTTTAATATAAGTATTTAAATATAGCCAATTGAATATGAATAATGTTTTTAATAAAGAATTAAATGTCTATTTCCTTCTGTCAAAAAATTAAAAATCGCGCTCGTTTTTTCTTCCTTCCAAATCACGAGGTTCACTCCTCACTCGTTTGATAGCGCTGGGCATGCGTTAAAACAAAGATGGCCGACCTTCAAAATAAATACAGTCAATCACACTTCTTAAAAGGATAATTAATATGCTTAATAAAAGGTAAGTGTTCTTCCTTAAATCAAAATTCCTTATTTAAATTATTTAAAACAATGTTTTACGTTGTTCCTTCCGTCCTTTTACATAATTTAATATATGTAAACATTGTCATTAGTCAGGCCAACAACCAGCTGGTGAAATTCGAAGATTTCACACAAAATTAAATTAGAAAATAAATCAGAAATTGTTCACAAAAGTAGGAAAAAATAGGGAAACACGAAGTAGGGTGGCAAATAACATCATACTGTGGCAAGATAATTTCCTGAGCTGTCCCTGGGTGTCATAATATTCCTCAAAAACAGCATGTTGTTGAATTAAGGCCATTTGTCAGGATCAGACGCTTCTTGGCCGCTCTTGGTTTCATACTGTACTTTATATTTTCTTCTGAATGTGTCTTTGAGGTTTTCTCACGTTTTACGAGCCTATTCACCCCCGCTCCCCTCTACTCCCCCAAAAAACAAGTATGGCACAGAACTCACAATAATCGACTTTTATACATAACTTGAAATTACATAATATCACTACGAAACCGTACCCTCATCCTGTGGTTCATATTGCTATTTGGTTTTTCTGTTTCAGGTACTTGGCGAAGGAATTGTAATTTCAGACCCTGGGTCTAACATTTAGAATGAATGATTACACAGTAGGCCAACATGTCTCGTCAGCTGTGGATGCTATATGGAAACATTTATATCAGCGACACTTACCTGTTCCTAATCATAAAAAAAATTGAAGAAATATCTGCGGTATTCAAAGAGTGGTGGAATTTTAGTCATGCCATTAGATGTATTGATGGCAAGCACATCCGAATTTACTGTCCAAAACAAAAAGGAACTACGTATTTTAATTACGAATTATTTTTTTCAATAATGCTACAAGCTGTTGTGGACTACCGTTGTCGATTTATTTTTGTGGGTGTGGGAGATCATGGAAAGCCGAGTGATGGAGGAACTTTTTCCGCTTCTGCTTTGTCTACATACTTGGAGAATTATCATGCTACTTTACCGTAACCTTCAACTGTCGAAATAATGGTTACAGCTATTCCGTTTTTCATGCTTGGAAACGATGTATAGACTTTGAAAACTTATCAAAGGAAACGATGGCGTAGTTGGCTAACGCGCTAGTCGTGTTGAGCTGCTCGACTGCTGAGGACGGGGAGATCAAGGTTCGAATCTCGGTCGGGTGAACTGGGGGTGGGGGTCCTAAATGGTTATCCACTCTCCCTCCACGCAAATGCGGGTTCACTTCCTCTAATTCAACCTTCCCAATTCCTAATCCATTAGCGTAATTATTACTTAAAGCGTATAATCCGAACGGGTAGTAAGACGCTGTGCTAAATAATAATAATGCAGGCTATCGAGGGCTAAAAGATGCGTAGTGTGTGCCCTCGGTATTATAACTGCCAAGTGGCGTTTACTGGTAAAAGGTATATAAATTGAAATTGACAAAGCAGAGAGGATAGTGAAATGTATCTGCTTACTGCACAAGATAATTATTGACCGTGAAGGCGGTAACTTCTTCAGCTCCATGAAATCACAAGCTTTTTGATCGAATCACCACTCAAATCATACTTCAACGGAATCAGTGCGGTTCCGTGGCAAAACGAACGCGTCCAGTAGCAATTAATAATTATTATTACTTTTTAACTATTAAATATTAATTTTTAAAATCTTATAATTAATGCAACTGCAATTTTTAGTGTTTGCAGTAACATGTAGTCATTTAAAATCCAGCATCAAAACACATCGTGATACATATTTACCTTTTATTAATAGTTGTTCCCCAATAGACCCCCACATATCAGGTTTATTGTCCCGGCTTTATTCCGCTGGTCTCACAGGAGCAGCTCAATCCTCACAAGATCAATCAACAACGCTCTGTCAATTTTCCCCGTCATTATGTGCAGTCGGGATGAGATATCGGACTGGAAACAAACATGTTTGATCGGCCAACCCATCGGTCCGTGCTCGGGTGTTTTCTTTTATTGTCGTATCGGGTTTCCGCTTCAAATGTAGGCAACTACATTATATCTTGATGTTTGTCTTCCTATGGTCGCCCTACGTCGGATCGGGAGAAATACGGATTCATTACAGGTGCAGCCTAAGTATGAGTTTGGATCCTGGTCGAGCACACTGAGTGTGATTTTACTAAATGTATCTCATGCCCATTAGCCACGCAAATGGGGGTACACCTGTTTTAAATATAAATATCTCTTCCCTACCCAATCAGTGTAGTTACATGAAGAAAGCTCGATTGGGTACCCAGACGTGGTTTGAAAAAATACACCAAAAAAATTGCGTTAACTTTTTTTCTCGCAAAATGCAATTTTATTTTGGTTATCAAATAATTACTTGTCTGTTATAAAAGTTATTAAAGCAATTTTAACATATATGTATATTTAAATTTATGTGATATGCAGCCTACACTTTTAATAAACATTATCATAATATATGTAATAAAACTTGAAGAGCTGTGAATGAACCGGATATGTATTTTGTACATTATGTAAATATGATTTTTATACAGTCTCCACGTTGGAAAATATTTAATACGAACATAAGCTAAGCCACGATAAACCCTAAATGCCCAACCACGCAATTGGGTGGTGTTTATGACGTACTACAATATGACATTAGTCTTAAAGTAAGATGTTATCTGAGATAGGTGCCCCGAGTTCAATTCCTGGCATGGCCAACAAATTTATCATTTTAACAATGTGGGTTTATCCTTTCACAGTAGTGCCTGGATGTTGAGTCTGTTCTAGATCTAAGTTGGTTTTTAGGTTGTTTGCTAAAATAATCAGTCGATTCAGAATGTGAACGTTAAAAACCTCAATATATATATTTTTTACTTATCAATGGTGATCGCAAAGCTTTTTTAGCACCCATTTGAACTATACGCCTACGAAATAATTGCGTTAGCATGCTAGGGACTATTAAGAATGGATTAAGAGGAAGTCTACCCGTATTAGCGTAAAGAGAGGGTGGGAATTCATTTTAGAAAAACAATCTTGTCCGTACACCCGAACGGGATTGAACCCAGATATTCACGTCATCGGCAGTTCATTCTATTGTGAGAGTTACGCGTTAGACCGTGCGGCCACTGTAGTGGGTACTTTAAATGAAAATGTTTTCAATGTTGACTGCAAAATGTTATGTTTATATTTTATAAATGTTCCTTCCTACTGGAATTCTCCATCTGAAAAAGTTAGAAATGTTTCTATATCTACTCTCACATATTCATAATTAAGTCGAATCAATTGTATAGTCCCTTATAGATATTTACAATGCATTAGTTTTTTTTAAAATAACCTTTTTTAATTTATCTGAGTTATTTAACGTGGAATTTTTGAACCGACATATTATATCAACAAATGGCTTATAAACTAACATCTATAGCAGACACAACCCCTAAACCCCCCGGCCATTAATTCATCACCGTGAACGTGAAAACCCACATTTCACCAATTATAAGTGTTTCGGTCATGTCAGGAATCAACCCCTTGACCATTAGATCAGTAAACAGACAATCTATTGACTAAGCTAAGTCGTCGGACACTAATATAGCTATATGAGAACAATGTTGGTATGTGTGCACTTTCTAAAAACCTTTTCTTATGAAAATTGGGATGAATCATTATTTTATCATCCTTATTACACCCTAATATGAAAGTATTTTTATTTAATTTGAGATAAACGTACCAATTAAACGAATATGTGTCAAAAGAAGCGAATCCTCATATGCACTCAATCGTAAATACACCCCATTCCATTTGTATAAACACAAAAATTTTAAGACACATCAAATGAAAACCAATCATATGCTGCGGAATCTATTCAAACCTATTGACTCAAACACCATACTCCCCCATCTTCCCATAAAGTGGGTTATGACGCAAAAGGTCTACCATTATGTGAAGATAACCACTAGCCATCCCAATACAGAAACGCATCCAAAAGGGGTGGCTCGAATATACTGTGATACGAGGAAACACATTTTATGTCCCTTATGTAGCAGGAAATGAGATTTGTGTGTCCTAGCACACACAAGATTCAAATACTGACGGTGTGAACTCTCTTTCCCCTTCGAGGCAGAAATATCACTTTTGGTAAAGAACTTCTCTAGAGTGGTTTTCAAATAAATGTTTCTGGAAAAAACAAAAGAAGTATTGATATAAATATACAATATATGTTTTAATATTTAGAATCAGATCATTTTCGATTATGTTTCATGATAAGTTTCGCGGTTCTATGATCAGAGGAAATAATTAGTAATATAAATCTAGACTTCCTCAAAAAAATACATCATTACTTTCTCGATATCTTACAATTAGAGAAAGTATTGTGATAGTCAAAAAAATTGAACTCTAGATCTGTATGTATTTTGACGTTTCATGACACCCCGAATCGGAAAAAGTGGTTTTTGAATTTCCATCTGTCTGTCTTCCTCCAAATAGAGCCGAAACTATTTTACCAAATGGGCTAAATTTTGGTATTTAGGGTTTTCATAGAGTTGCTTCGAGTTTTTTTTTTGTAATTGGATATCTAAACCCAAAATTAAGGGTAGTTTACTGAAGGGCAAAAAGAGTAAAAGTCTATTTTATCAAAATTGGCTCTAATGATTTTGATTATATTTAATTTCTAAACATTTTTAAATATTCCAAACCAAATGGCTACTCTCAATATTTCAGCAAAATGACTTTAAGGACCCCGGTATAATGCGTATTTTATCATTATTATCATATCTCTGAAACTATTTGAGATACAAAATTATCATTATAAATATGTATATCAATTTATAATACAAATATTTTATCCAAAACGTGTTTTTATAAAACCAATAACTTTTAAGCTATACGCAAATATGTATATATAAACTTTTCTAACACTAAATGTAAAGTATTGCGACCGTAAGAAAAATCTAACTTCAAATGTTGATGGATGTCGACGTCTCATAACTCCCCAAACCTTAAAAAGTGGTCTTTGCAATGCTGTCTGTCTGTGTGTCTGTTTAAACTTAAAAGGTGAAAAGAGAAAAAATCTATTTTCTCAAAGGCGGCTCTAACGGTTTTGACTAAAAAAAAGTATATAAGCGTTGATTAAAATTATAAATAAACTGATTATTTTCATTTTCCCATGAAAATGACTCTTAGGGTACTTTACAGAACCAGAAATTTCCGTATCTCCGCAAAAAAAAATTTGGAGATACTAAATAATATATCAATGCAAAATTGTAGTACTATTAAAAATTAAAAACTTTTATATGAACTATATTTTTATGTAACTAAAAGTTTCTAAGATATTTTCAAATATATTAATACAATTTTATGTGCTTTAGTTGTAAAAAGATACTACTTAAGTTTTTACGCAATAATTCTCCAATGGCATAGTGTCATTAAATAATAGCTTAAGTATTTTAAAAAGTTTATGTTATTTTTCCTTAATCCTCTTAGGAGAAATGTTTGCACACCAATGATCTTTCTCCATTTTAAACTTAATAGTCAATATCTACCTATTTTTATGGTCAACATTTATTAATGAGGAATTTAATAGCAATGCGATGACCTGAAGATGTGCAAAACTTAATAAAATGTCGAGTTTTTTCTACCGGAAGTCAACATTTTAATATGAAGTGTTGACCCTTGTGGACCCAATATTGATCTTTTTTTATTGGTCCAAACACACAAATGAGGACATTAACTCTTTAAAGATAAAATTATGAAATTTAAAACCAGTACTAAAAAAAAATATATTACATAAGTATAGTGCAATTTATGCTTGGGTCTGCTAATGTATATTATATTGTTTCACATCTATTAGGAGTTTTGAGTAAATATCTCCATTTTTAAATAATAGAGCGAGAAAGTCCTTGCGGAGCTCCGTACCATTTATTTATTATTATAGATACAATATAATATTTTAAGACAAGTGAGGAATTTCTTTAATGATGATCTTTCAGAACTGCGGTTCTCATAATAAATAATGCATAATGAGGATATTTCCTTTAAAGGAGTTAGTAACCTCAAGTTAAATTAAAGGTTATTGGAGCAAATATCTTAGCTCGGGCAGTAGAACATCCACTTACTTAGTTAAAGGTTCAATTTTCAATTCCCGACCAGTTTTTAGATATATATTTGGTAAGTTTGCAGCCCGGGATATTTGTGTTGTTTATATTATGTGATTGAATTAAATTTTATGTGATTTTCTGATATAGCAAATTGGTATTGAGTTCAAAAAAGTTATAAAATGTTCTTTCTCTGCCAACTTTATTTGAAACTATCAGTCCCGCATGGCGTTGCCCGTTACCCACTGTGACATTATAGTTAAATAAATCCTCTTTATTCCCTATCCCATGGGAATTTCAAAATATTCGGCCTTTTTCCTTGTATTCCTTGTCTACATCATAAAGGGAACCTCTAGGCAAAATTTCAGCTTTCTAGGTTCAAGGGTTTGAGCTGGGCGTTGATGAGTCAGTCAGTGAATCAGAACTTTTCTTTATATATATATATTACAAACATATTACACGCACATCCAAGTTTTTTTTATCTTTTTCTATTTATAATCTACTGCACGTTGATAACGAATTTATTCAGAACTAAGTCATGTATATTTTTTTGCATTGACGAAGCCAAGACGTGCACAGAAATCCAATAACAATATCCTCGTGAGACATGTATTTTAGGTTTTTGTATTATGCACTTGTAAAGTCTTCAGGGGATTCATGTTTGAATCTCAAACGAGGACATAAAAAAAAGAATCATCAGACAGCACTCTGGTAATTCAAAGTGTAATATTATTCAGGAAGTCCGAGTTGCGTAAGGGGTCTGAGGAAACCTACAGTGAGAAAATAAATATTTGGTGGAATATTAGATTATCTCTACAAAAATAACAACTAAAATAAATTAAGTAGAGAAAAACAAAATGGATGTTATTGCATTATTGTAGTTCCTAGTTTGCCGGTTTAATTCTTCATCGAGAGTAAACCAAGTTGAAATATACATAGTGGCAGCATTTTGAGTTAATTGGGTATCAACAACTTAACAAATTAGTCACATTTCATATTTTAATGTCAATATAATTAATTTATCATTTTTTAACTAACCTTAGTTTCACATTTGAGGCAACTACATCTATTTGTGATAACCAACCTGCATGCTAAGTAAGCACTTAGTTTACTGAATTTAAAAGGTTTCCTACGCATGAAGACAACATTTGGAATTTGGCGTTTTCCATACACGCAATGTATGACCAAATTGTTAAAATTGAAATCCTAATATCCTTTTTAATTACAGCCTACCTCACGTTAATTTCAGTTTAAAAAAATTATCATTAAAACAATAACGGTTCTAATCACCGAGCTCTAAATTACCCTCACAGAGAAGAAATCATTCAATGTATTTGGTAAAAACTACCACGATGACAACTTCATATTTCTTTTACTTCGCGCACAGAAAAGAAATTAAGCAATGTTTTAGGAAGAAATTATCACGATGAATAGATGATTTGATAAAAGATGTACCTTCAGAGCAAAAACAAAAAGAAAAATCAACTTACTGTAAGCATTTCTGATTTTATATTAAACAAACATAATATAATTTTGTATTAATTAAAGGAAATAAAGTAGTACAATTTAAAGCAAGGCCTCTTTGTAAACGACGTTGGTGATTTTATCGTAACGAGTGAGCATTTACAGGTTTCTGTCACTTGAACCCACCACAGTTTGTGCATGTGAGAAACACTTAATGACATAATGAGATCAACGCCTTCCACCTAGGAACTTGTTCTTGCTCTGTGTTGATGGTCATCGCATGGCAAACTTTGATAGGAAATTGAATGCATATAAAATTGAACATTATGTAATATTAGGTATTATTGATATAGAGACCTATCCTCCCTTAATCAACCTGTCATGACAATCGCTTATAGGAAGAAGTTTTTAACGGATTGTCTACCCGTAAGAAGATCCAAATACACCGTTAAGATGGGTTAAAATTAAGCATAAAGATTATGGGTTTCTCAAATTTTAATTTACGAGCGTGGATGGATAGACTGAATGGACTAATGAAATAAAAAGTTAGACAGAGTAGTTCTTATTTATATGTAAGTAAAGGATGGCGATTCAAATGGTCTAAAATACTGTAATTTGCTTTATTAGCCGATTCATATTTTGAGCTAGATTACTTTACTACGGAACTACGAAATAGACTTGTTTTGCAGGAGACGTATAACAGAAAAGATAAAATGGACTAATTTCTGTATAAACTTTACCAAGACGTAACTATATCTTAAGAGTTTTTTTAAGAACACCTTGCTTTCGTGCTATGTTAAGACTCCATTTCCGAATTTCAGACATATATTGAAGAATAAGTCTAATTTTGGTCTTCGAATAGACAGATATGCAAATAGGCTGAAAGGCAAAGTTTCACAACGTCTGGTAATATGTAGGATCTTTTCAGGCAGGCAATTAATTACCTCGTGAGTTCTAGTGAATTTAGGTATGACCGGTAGAGTTTGTCGGTAGTCTCCAGGGCCCCTTATTTTGAAACGTGCGGGTAGCGAGTCACTAGCGTATTTCTCTCATCTCGCATACAATCTCACAAACCCCCAATTTTGAAACGTCTGCGCTGCGAAAACTGACGTCACACAATCGAATATCAGTTGATTCTACTCACCAGCCTCACACCATGTGAGACAGGGCTTTTCTGTCAAGTAGAGCATATTAAAACAATATGGACGCCATCTGTCACCTCGGTTGCAACCTTCTGAGAGTGATTATGTTTAAATAGTCCTACCTTTGTACAAAATAGGTTTACAGAAGTTAAAAAAATGATTGCGTTGTTCATTTTATTCAATATTTCAATAAAAAAAATTTTTTTTGGGGGGGGGGGGGAATTATATTATTATATAATATTTTTTCCAAACTTGTCTAACCGTCAAATTAGCTGAGATAGTTGCAGGTCATCCTCATAATCTAGAGTTCGCGTGTTCAAATCTTGTTATTTCCCATTTTTATTTAATTTATCAAACTGAAAATACCACTTTCATTGTATTAATAATAAATAATTTTTATAGACGTATACAAGGTATTTGAGCCTACGTAGACTATCATTATATTCGTCTTCAGACATAATTTAACAAGGTAATAAATTAAAAACAGTACCTTTATTTGGGAATTAGGTGACATAAAAATGTACAAATCTAAAAATAAGGCTAAGCAAGCTTCTTGTTACTATTCACATAGTAAAAACCCTTAAGGCATATTTATGTTTTAAAAAAATGTTGCGAAAATAAAATAATATTTTACTGAATTCAAACTATTAACAAGTGATGGTTTATTCTAACAAAAAATTAAAATATCAAAATTGAAATAGGATCCATCCTATCAACTTCTGAGTTCCAGACAAGCACACCACCAAGTGAGATAAAGCGGATATTGAAGAAATAAGCGGTTTAACTTCTATTTATATAACCTGAGAAAATTTTGAGACAAACCTAGGTGCAAACAACTCGAAGATGGTTTCCTAATAAAACCAAACACATCGTTTTACATGATACACTCAATACAATAATAATGTTTGTTTTCAGTTACGTATCTTGTACAATGGAGCTTTGTGGCAACCCATCACCTCAATCCTTTGGTACGTCATGGTTTTATAGTGTCATCAGATTGAAAACTCGTTTGCAAGCGAAACAACATTGCACTGACTCACAAGACATTAGCTATGTTTTGTTCAGCCTGTGATTTGCGAGTTCATGGGTTCGAGTTTGCTCGCAAGTGAGTACTTTCGCGAGTTTCAAAATTAGGGGTTCAGAGAACAATATGGTGACAGAGACCTTAAAATTTAGTTGGATTGGTATACCCTGCATTAAAAATATCTTATTTGAAGTTCAGATTGTCTACTGATTGATCTGTTTTGATTTTATTTTTTAATATCTTCCAACATGCTTTGCCTGTGGTTGACCCAAACTGTGATTGGATTTGAGACGTGGAAAATATTAATATGATGGAGAACAAATATCTGAGAGGGGAAGAAGAGAGACGCAAATCGGTTTTAACAAAGCTACTACTCCAGTGTGAGTCATCCCCAACAGTCCCGGAGCCTCACAAACTAATTGGTGTGACACGTGGCTTACTTCTTTCACGGTACATAAGCTTTCAAATGAAGTTAGTCCTTTCAAGACATGTAGCTACATACTCAAATAACAACACATTGTATTATTAGGGTGTATGGTATATACATGGCTTAGGACCTCATCCTTTATTTCTCCTTGAGGTTCCTGAACAGAAATACCTTGCTTTTGATACTTGAATCTCTTAATTTTCCAAAAAATATATGAAACAGTCTCATTGTAAATGTCTTCGTAAGGTGATCTTAAGCGAACGATTTGAAGAAGATTTTAAGTGGTAGATTGCATGAGCTTCAGTGACGTCAGTGACATTACTTGTAAGAGATACACATTTTCCATTTTCAAATATGTACAGCTAAATTTATAATACCTTGAATAATCCCAACTGAAATTGTTCAACCTCATTGGTCAAGTTGATATTAAATGTCACTTGAGCACTGCTCTTGTTGATTTACTTGGATGCATATTAATAGATTTGGTAAGACTCGGCTACAATAATTAGTAAATAGAACACACTAAACAGAACGGGGTTTTGTAGGAGCACCCAACTATTACATATCTCTCCAACGTTCAAGAACGGACCGTGGCCTGGCCGAGTGATCTCCATCGTCGGGATGCCGTCTAATGTATTAGGAATATCCGTGATGTCCATCAACATAATTGCTTTAAAGTTATTTGTAGTAAAGATACTGTCCATGAATGTAAGCATGTTTTTGTTGTTGTTTTTTTCGTTTTTTTTCCCCGAATTTTTCATACAAACTAAAAATGTCTGAAATCTTCTTCTTACATCATATCCTTTTCCAGAAAGAATAAAATAACCGATTTCAACCCCACCGGAAATAAAAACAACGAAATATATCAGAGAAGTATTGGGATAAGCATATTTCCATTATTTTGGTAGTTGAGTAAAGAAAATTAAAAAAGATAAAACTTGCAAAACCTTACGGTAAGCGCATTATTTTTCTTCTTTTTTTTTTTCTTTTGAAGTAAAATTTATATTGATTTTTCCTGACAATATTTCAGTTATATTTCAGTTTATGGTTAAACTTAAGTATAGCAACATATTTATTTTAATGTATCCATTTATTTGTTTGTATAATGTATTCAAATTGAAGTAAGTAATTTTTAGTATAAATAGCCTTAATGCATCATTAACAAAATGTTTTTGATAAGATATATATTGCCGATTTGCATTTAGATTTGAAAGTAAGCTCTTATTTTTGTATCTCAAACTCGTTTTAAAAACTAGTATTATATAAGGGTTTAATGGCAATTTGGGTGAAAGTTGAGAAAAAAGATTATTTTTTGTAAATCTTATTATAAAAGAGTTTAAAAACCACAAAAACAGCTAATAATATAACATAATAGACATATTATATAGCACTTGGTTTTGAATATATGCTAAATCTTTTATTTAGGTTTTTATATTTAATAAGTAGGCCTATCTAGTTAGAATATATTGATAAATGCAATGATCCATATTTTCTTTATAGTCTTTTATCTGTATGCTAATTTTTTAAGCGCTTCTGTGGGGTCACTTTTGCTTAGATTCTCACCTGACAAGGGAAGACAAACGTTAATTCACCAAGCGGAGCGTGGTCGCTTTTTAACTTGACAATTTGAAATTTCGTCACACTATTGTTCCAAGATTACTGCTAAATGTGTCGACCTATTTTAGTAAGATTTGACAGGGATATAATTTGAGCCTAGGCCAAAGGACGTATGCCTATGGTGTGTCAATCTGGCTACCCGTTTCTAAGATGACGGCCGATGAAAATATTTTGAGTAATAAGTCATCAGAAAAATTTTAATTAAAAATTATAACAATCAATGGAAAATCTTGGGCGAAGTTATTCGAATTATGATATATTTTTAAAACTAACATCTTAAACTACTTGAACAACGACCTTTCTATGTAAATATTATGAATTATCACATTAGTTTGTTTTCTGTCTAGCTTGATTGCCAAGGAAAAATACCAACTTCAAATACAAAAATAAATTAAAAGAGATATTTCAATTTGAAATCCAAAGATAAATTTTAAGACTGTAGGATCGTTAGCAGCACGAAGGGAGCAGGGTCTAGTGTTAACAGAACTACAAATAGGCATCTATTCTACAATTCCATTTCAAGGGAAGGTAAACGTTGGCTGACACAGAAGCCTGCTGGCCAATAAGAGAGGTTACACGTTTGATAGCCTTCGTTATGAGGATAGACGTGTTTAGCTTACATTAGAAAACAAGCGTTGACAATCTTACAAGGAAAACAAGTATTTAAAATGTATCTATAGCTAGTTAACAAGGGAGGGTAAACTTTGGTCACTGTCCATGGTTAGCGTTCTAGAGATGGCGTGTGCTGGCAATTAACACTGTAGTTGCCTTACAAGTGAGGACCAGAGTTGAGAGGCAACTCCAGCTAATTTACATGATACTGATGCGTATCTGACTTTACATTTGTTTCATCACCACCTACCTATTCAGGTTATAGGCGCATCTGATAATTACTCTAATGAGTAAGGGATTAGGGAGGAAGCATTTTAGAGGTAATTTACCCAAATTTGCATGAAAGGAGAGTGGTAAGTAGGGAAAACTACCCTCAGTAGACCCAACCGGGATTAAAACCTCCATCACCCCGTCTTCAGAAGGTCATTCAAACACAAGAGTGACGTCTTAGACCTTTCGGCCATTGACGCGGGTGACTCTAGAATTGATTAAAAAGCTAGGAAATTCGCTGATCAGAACCTAAAATTAATTTTAAAGCTAGGAAAATCGCTGATTAGACTCAACAGTTGATTTAGAAATTTAAAAAATTACTGTTCAGATTCTACAGACTAAAGTTGAATACTACAATCGCTAATCATACTTTACAATTGATTTAAAAGTTTAAAAAATCGTTGATCTGTCTCTGCGATTGAAAATCACTGATCTTACTCCACAAATGACTTGGAAGATAGGACACGTGCTGGTGGACAAGTGGACAAGTGTTGACATGTCTCTACAGAAAGGCAAGCTCTATAAAGTGTATCTATAGCTTACTAACAAGGTAGAACAATCAATTACCTTCTTTTATCACATATTTGCCCATATGACCCTCATTGACCTGTCTCTAGACAGAATTAAAAGGTAGGTCAAACATGCTTACAAATGACTCAAAAGGTAGGAGCCGTGCTGATAAGCCTCTATAAATGACTTAAAATATATAAAAGGTATCACAAACAATTTGAATAGTTATTATTACTGTGTTGTTTGTGCGCCTGCCTAACCATCTATATTGCCATGCGTGGTGATTATTCAAATGTACAATATTATGTCACAACAGGAATGGACCTAAGTTAATTACAAAGGAAAGAAAAAAAAACTGCCTTTATTCGCCCAACATCCCGGGGCAAAGTAGACCCTAACGAGTTTCCTGCCTTAAAACATGGCTGGACACATCCGCTACAACAGAATGATATTTCCGGAACACAAATATTTGATAGCACCACAATATAAAATCACACAATGAAACCAGATGGAAGCGATGTCAACCTTAACAGTATAAACCAATGGCGTAGCGATTGTCGAGTGTCCTTTATTTTCTCTCGCGTTCTGTTAATCAGAACTCAAATACCCCATCTAGCTTGTTATGAAGGTCCTGATGCTCACTCATTATAATTTAAATGATGTGGCCAAAACTCGTCGATCCTAATATTAATCGTAAATAATTTATAATTGGTGACAATATAATTATTTTTCATGATTACAAACTTTCGTGATTCAGTCATATTCAATGAGCTGCAGGAGAACTAATAATCATTTTGAATTTATTTGATGTCAGCTTGTTCTGTTCAATTGTTTATAACGTAGGGAATAATTAGAACCAATAAATATAAACTTTGGATCTGCCAGTTCTTGCATTATTGAACAGTTGATATAAATACATATATTTTAATTGGAATTAGATGAATCTTTATGTTATTTTAAAATAATAGCAAGCCTACATAATTATACATCAATTTTCTTGTGAAGGGATATAAATGACAGAAGATTACTGGATATAATTTCACGTATTAATACATCTAGTCACGTGGTCTTAAGCTTTTTAATGTATACTAAGTTAACCATAAACTACCAATAATAATTTCAATATAATTTATTATAATGCGGGCCTAAGGTCGTGAGACCTATGACAGGCTTGAACTAAAAAGTACACAAGTACCATACAAATACATATAATTATATGGGCAAATAAACAATAACAGCTAACTAATGATACAGATGAATAATTACAAAAAATATAATATATTAATGATAGATGATAAAAATTAGAATTAACTTAAGAGTGGTAAAAGCACAAGTATTTAAAAAGCAGTAACGATACGTTCACAAATAAAACAAAATAAATTAAATTTAAATATTAGAGGCAAAGCCATAAGAGGGTAAACTAGTTTAAGGGAATTCCTTAAATAGCTCCTTGAGTTTGGCTTTTCTCTTATGACAAAAGACAAATTCGGCAACTGTGGAATTAGCACTGCGGGTAAAACGGCCTATAGGGCTCATCTTGTAAGAGTTGTTGACGAAAATAATTTTGGATTATGAGAGGCCCGAGGGTAATTATAAAAATAATAGAAGGGACATGTTTACCAATAATAATAATATTAATTTAGTGAGATGCTATCAATGCTTAACTACTTTAAATCCACACTACATCTATAAATAAATCAATAGATAGTAATATCAACATAAAATCGGGAATTATTTTTGTTAAATTTTTAATTCTACTTGCCAATATCACATCTGAGATTTGTTGGAATATTTTTTAATGCCTCTTGGCAGAAAAATCATTCAAAATCACAGTCATCTTGCTAACACTCTTGTAAGAGGATTAAAATTAATAGATATAAACAGTTCAAACCAATCGTGGTTTTTTTAAGCATCACGTGTCCAAGTTCCCAAAACCTGACGTTCATTGAGTAAATGTGGTGCACCCACCAATTAATTCGGTGGCGGAGGGAATGGGGCATTAAAAGTTTCATACTTGAATAAAATTACAAAAACAGGTAATGGTATGCTAAAATAAGGTAAGAGAATAATGTGTAGGGCCTACATACTTTAGAATGAAAGGTTTGCTCCCCTGATATTGACAACTACTTTATCAAATTGTTCAACAATATTGCTTTTCTCTTTGTACTCTCCAATATCAACAATGGCCATCAGTGACTAAAATCAAACAATTCAATTGTACATTTAGGGCCAGTTTCATAGTCAAATTTAGTACGCCTCAAGTGTGGCGCTACACTAAATACAAGACGACACCTACCTAAACCAGAATGGAATGTTCCTTTTTCTTATTTGATATTGTCCCATTCCATTCTGGTTTAGGTAGGTGTCGTCTTGTATTTAGTGTAGCGCCGCACTTGAGGCGTACTAAATTTGACTATGAAACTGGCCCATAGTCAGAAGGGTAACTTAATTTTAAAATAATCAGTACTCATCTATAGAGAAGATGATAAGACCCTATGTAGAAAATATCTTCCAAATGAACTCTATGAGGTTTTGAACCATGGCCAACTTGATTGGAAATAAATATGCTAACAATCTTTTAACATTAACCATGTTATTAATGGCAAGAATGAGTAACATATATATAATATATTTTAGTGGCTGTTTTTGGGGGTGCGATGAGAAAGCACCGTGGGAAAAACTAGCTTGCTAAGTCTGTGTCAGACACAATTGCTATGCCATCAATCTTGATGGTATGTTGTCAATCCAATGGTCAACATATAATTTTACCCATATATATGGCAGTGTGGCCTCAAGAATTATATTAGCAATGGTCAAAGTCACCGTTGTGGGAAGACCGGGTTTGAAATTTGTGGGAATATCGGGTTTGAAATTCCAACTGTATGCACTTGAGTAATGTTCCTATACTATTTTAAGGCTGATCTGGGTGCATTTCCAATTATTTAGGCCCTTTATCACTTAATATCTCTTAGGTTAATCACATAATTACAGTTTTTTTTATTATTTAGCACAGTTTCTTACCACACATTTGGGTTATACGCTTACCACTTACTACATGTTAGTGATGAGGAAGGTTGAATTTAGAGGAAGTGCATCTCTATTTCCGTGAAGGTCCAATGGAAAATCAGTTAGGGAAAAACCACCCTTAATACACATTCGACTGGGATTTGAACCCCGATCATCCTGTCATCAGCAACATAATCTACTGCGAGAGTGACACCTTAGAATAGAGCTATAATGTAATCCACAAAGAAAATATTGCCAACTTTCAGGGTGAAACGAGTGTACAAACGTAGTTCTACTGGTTAAAAAAACAACTATTTAATTAACTATCATATAAAATTTGCTGGAATATGCTAATGAGTTCTTTTAAAGGCTATTCATTGAGTTTATGAATTCATACCTTTTTTTTACTAGCCGAATAAAACTTGGATTATATGATAACAATATCGAGCAATTCCTGTATTTTATAGCCCGCATATTTTCAAACCTACGGGCTTCATCGATTTAAATGTGCGGTTAATAAAGGCTAAATATACTAGCGTTGGAGTAGCCAGTTCCATTGTCCTTGTCATTTATTCCCCATACAAGATATTCATAAGGGTAAATTTGGTTTAGACAAACCAACGCTGTAAATGTACACCTACATTACGTTCGATTCATGAATTTGTAGAGAAGCGAACTTTTAATGGATGTGTTTTCGTTTCATTCTAATTAATGAAACAAACAATAAAATACTAAATCTCGAAACTTCATCAATTCGTACTCTCAAACCAGTGCTCACAAATTCTGAGGCACTAGGAAAGTAATATACTGGATTGCTGGTAACGTGAAGGTCGAGATGTTTAAGCTCAGCCATGTGCACTTGGGGATGTTATCCAAATTTGACTTACCCCTTTATTCTTTTCGTCGCTTTTCTAAACTAATACGGGTAAACTTTCCTTTAAAAACATCGATATAAACGTTGCATTTTTTAAACTACTGAAGAGGATAATGTACACTTCGTTTACTCCAAAGGGTATGGTCTCACACACATTATAGTTTAATAAATTCTACCATAGGGTAATCCACTAATCCCATTCAGGGTGAACGGAGTGTCCAACGATTATTGATAAGGTTAGCTATAATAATGTGATGCTGACGTCATTGCTTGTAAGTCTTATAATATTAAATATTATTTAATTTTTACTTAAAAAAATTGATTTTAAGAATAGATATGTAAATAACCTATACGTCTGCAAATATCTTGTCTAGTAATAAGTATATTTTATTAAGTCATTTTAAATAATTTTTCCCCTAGATTTGTAAAAATGATTGATGCGACAACCATTGCTTGATGCCTATGTATGTGTGTGTCTGTAAATACATACATCCTTTAAAGATTAAAAATTCATAGATAAATATCGACCAAAATTGAAGCTTGTTTAAGACACACCACACTGGCTTTGTTTTTGATATCATTCTTGCCCATAGCTTGGGTATGGAAAAATTGAAATTTTGAAGTATTAACAAATTTAAACAATATATAATGTGAGACCAATGGCTTACACCGCGTGAAATACCAAACTGGATATAAACTTTTAAAGTCAGTGATCTCAAACTCAAATTAGTTGAAGGAACGGATTCACAAACCTGGAGCAGATCATAGCCTTTAGAAATGTTTATTTGGTACAGTTTCTTACTATATTTTATTCACGTTAGTGGGTAATGGTTGAACATGATAGAATTGGGAGGATGTGTACCCGCATTTACGTGGATGTAGGGTGGGAAGACATTTAGGAAAACAGCCCTCAGTACATCTAGTCGGGATTAAAACCCAAGCCTACTGGCCACTAGAAAACCAGAGCAGGTGATGCCAAAGATGATGTGATTACTCAAAAGGCTTGTCATAGTATATTATCAATAAGTTTCAAGAGCTCTATTAAAAAAATGCAACCATGAAATTCGGAGCCTTAAGGAAAAGCATAGGTAGTAGTTCAAAAGAAGGGAGCAATATCTAGACTTCTATCAGTTGGAACTAAGCCCTCTTGGAACCATATTAGATGAGGAAGGTGGAGTGGAAGAGAATCGGCTTGATGAAGGATGCTGTGAAAAGGACTAGAAGACAATAGGATGGTGAAAAGGGGGAGAAACTCGAGAACAAAGGACTAAATTCTGGCCCTAGTTCTTCTCGGACCTATCATTCTGTCAGGAAACAAACAGTCATTATCGTCAACCTCTAAGGTTTTGAAGCAAACTCAATTTCAGTCGCTCCCCGTAGCACAAAGGTAAGAAGGGTAGGTAGAAAGGAGAGGGGTTCAATATTAGGTGGTGGATCAAAATAATCTTCTCTGAGTTAAGTAGTTGCCCAACTAATCCAGACCTTCATCGGGGGTTGCATGGTCTAAGGCGTCACTCTCGCAAGAAAATGCTGACAAGTAGATCGGTGTTCGAACACCGGTCGGGTGTAATGAGGCTGGTTTTTCCGAAACTGTTTCTACTCTCCCTAAACGCAAATGCAGATATACTTCTTCTAAATTTATCCTTCTTTATCCTTACTTCAATAGCGTAATTAATACATATCCGTATAACCTGAACAGTTAATAGGATCCTGTGTTTAAAAAAAATCATCCAGACTGGTTATTGGCTCTAAAATGTGCTGTAAACAAAGATGATACTTCATAATCAAATAATGGTGTGCTCAAAAAAGATCGTAATAAGCCTTTTTTTATCAATTAAAATATGTTTTCAAAGATAGTGACAATACCAGTAAATAGATATTACACTAATTTGGAAATTGGAGTCTAGTATAGTTTACAAACTTTCTCAAATTCGTAAAGGAATATATGAAAATTGAAAGATAAAAGACAAATACTAAGCAAACGTATTTGTGTGTTTCAAGGAAAAGAAACTCCTTGATGGCAAAATGTTATATATTACAGCAGTTGGTATCTGTGGATGTATTTACTTTTTATCTCAAAGCTCTCCAAATATGGCTGATTTATGCAAATAGCTAATGTAATAATAATTTACAATTCATATTGCTCATTTTATTATTTAAATAAATATATATATATATATATATATTTGTTTGTGTGTGTGTGTGTGTGTGTGTTATTTTCAAGTTCGTGAATTATTCTATGGTTAAAGTTCTATAAATTAACTTAATTTGGAGAGTTTTGCGATAAAAAAATAAACACATTCATGTACATAATAATCTACGAGTTATAAAAACTAAATTCATATAAATATTTATATATACCATAAAATCATATAAACTTTATATATAAATATAGCGAATGTACTGTAGATATATATATCAATATGATATTTTATATTGCGTGGCTTATTTGGCAAATAAATATAGTATGCATATAAATATTCTATATAAATGTAATAAATATCAAATCATATATAAATATAATACATATATAACTATATATTATATATTATTTCTTCTTATTGTAAAATTTAGGAAAAGGAATAATCTAAAATGAACTCTCATGATAAAAATTGGGATAAATTTTATTTCATGATAACAAACTTCTCTGTGGTTGTATTTATCCATGAATGTATGTTTATCATAGTAGTAACCAGCTTATAAAACTATTAATATTTATATATTCACACATTCTAGCTACAAAACTATATTACACACTTATTAAATAGTAGCTTGTATATGTATACACATATATATAATAATTACTAAGTAAATATATATATTCATTTGAGCTTGATGAGTATCTAATTAGTGCCACATTGCCAAAGACATCACACTCGGAAAAGACTAGACTCCAAAGACAGGGTGGAGGGAGGTTCGGTGTTCGGTTTCCGACTGGAACTACTGAAGCTTGTTTTTTTTCTAACTGGTGTTCCACTCTCCCTCCATACAAATCGGAATAGCAATTCTTATAAATTTAAACTTCCTCATCCCCAACACAATTCTGTAACTATCCGATCAAGCTATTTTACTGATGCGTTTTAAATAAAGATTATTAACGGTTAACTAAATTTTGTACAAATCTTGAAAAAAAGGACTCGGTTGCGTCTTTGCAACAGCCCTGCGATACAGTAGAAGCCTATTTATCAGATGACCACTACTATTAAACTTCCTAGGATAGCCTTTAAAAAGGGATGAGCTTTTCTTTATCGCAGCTTGGGCACTTGGTCAGGAAGAAATGGGGGAGCGAGACACAATTCAATACAGCCATTGGGTCCAAACGGGGACTACTAGTCTATCTCACCGATTTATCTATCAGGGTATAAATAACCATAAGGTTTACTGATAAGCAAGTAATTCAAAACCTTCCAGGCCACCCATACTGTACAGTTCGTGCCAAAACTACAGCTTCAGAGAAAAACGATAAACCACCTAGTATAATCAAATTATACTCTATTTTAGCACCACCTCTTACTATCCGTTCGGAAAGTTCTACTATCGAAATTTATCCTTTCGACTTAATGTATTATTATATTATAATTATTTATTTACCAATATAACTTGACTTGAATAGCTTATCTATCACATTTTGGTAGTTGATTCCAGTTTTAATATAATACATTTGATGTTAATATCAAATATTACCCATGCAAGATTTTCAGACACAACTTCAGTCAATAAATGGTGTATTTAAAAAGCCATTCTTTTATTTTTAGAGTATTTTCGACCTTTTTAAAGTTATGCTGACATGCATATTTAATTTTCTTGGCACAAAAATTTGCGAGCATTAGTTATAGTAAGTTAGGATATTAGATTGTATGGATAGTAAAATAAAATTATTTTATTTTACAAAATGGTAGCCATGTATTTGTGTCTTTAAACCCCAAACTCCCCCTCAACAACAATCCTGTAAGTAACAAGAACATATGACACCCGATGCGGGTTTTACGAAGCTATTTGGCAATTTAAAGGATGGATTTTTCAACTGTAGGGGCGTGATTAAATAAACATATTGCTATAATAGCAACACTACAAACATTTAGGTTTGAATCTCACCTATGTTGTGACATTTACCATATTTCTAATCCTAATCTATTTAATTTTGTATTATTTTAACTTTAATGATGATCCTTATATAGCTCAGTGGTAGAAAATTGGTGCGCTAAACCAAGGTCCCGGCCTCAATTCCCGTGGCCAGGTGTCATTCAGTTTTAAATCTATTCGATTATAATCGGAATACGTCTCATTTCTGTAATTATTATAATCATTCATCCGCTAAGCTTAACCATTGGTATATACTTAATTGTACATCTTAGCCTTCTTCCATCTAGTTGATTATTTGCACAAAGTGAATTTCAACTAGCAATCAACGTCACATCACCTTTAAAAAATTAACATGTAAAAATCATCCCGTCACGCCATTATGTTATGTTTAATATACAAATTTCAACTGTAGGACCATTATGGAAAGGTTTGTCAACCACTCACTTCGATGAACCCCTCCCCCCTTTTATTGTTGTTTTCACCGAGCATCACGCCCCCACTCGTGTCATCCATCGGCTACCCTAATTGAACCGTGGTTCTGTCTCTGTAATGGAGCATGGTGATGAAGTATTGAGGTCAACCACTATTAATTGCTCGTTTCGACCAGTAACAAACTCGCTCGTTTCACAGATTTTCTATACAAGAGTTGGCATGAGACGCCGGGGGCATTTACAAGACCAACATTAACTTGATTTTGTTAATTTAGACTTGGTAGAACTCAACATCATCAGTGATGCCAACTTTAGTATCGTAGCTCACGACATTGTCAGTCACTTTATCAAAATGATTTCAGTTATCAATGTCGGTGTATGAAATTCTCACTTCTCTTAATCTGTTGTTCACCTCGGTATCAAACTTGTTGTTGTCAAATAATGTGCATTTATTTATTGATGAAAGTTAAATATTTTTAAACCTAAGTATTTCTAACCTAGTGTTATCATTCTGTGATTTTACTCCTCTCGTTATTTTGACTCACATTTGATGTCACAATTTATCATTGCTGTTAAAATTATAGTCTTCGTTGTCATTTTTGTCAACTTCGGTAACGTAATTCTTAGTGCTGTTAAACTATGAGGTATTAATATTTCATAGATACTACTGTTGTAAGCTAAATTGCTTCTATGGGTTGTGTGGGTTTTGCGGTCATGGATTTTACGGCCGTGGGTTTTGCGGTTGTGGGTTTTACTTCCAGAAGGACTTGTAGCCGATACATATTTGATAAAGTGCACTGCTTCTAGACCCTGCCCCCTACCCTATCACTTACGTGCAGAGGAATAGCATATGTTGACTAGGTTTGGATGGTTTAGTTATATTATATACGTCTAAATTTATAGCAATTGCAAAACCCCACTACAATGTTTACGATGACCGATAACGCCGCTATTAATGACCTGGCCGCAAACATATATAAGAACTACCCTCTTAAATGTTTTTATTATGATTGTTATTATTATTATTATTATTATTATTATTATTATTATTATTATTATTATTATTATTATTACTTGGGTTATTTAACGTACACTTTCTAAATCGACTTATTACATCAGCACACGATAATCTCTTTGAGTTCAATTACATGTCACAATCGACAGAGGACTCATGAAGCAAGCTTTGCTACGGATTTTTATCGCTCAAGAAAGATCTGTCTACTCTTGCTTGCTTTGAACCGATGAGTATCGGGTCCTGAGGTGATCCCTTTATCCTAAGACCACCAAAGTCGACTTTAAAATGCTAATTTCAAAATTAAACCATATATGTATTTTTTTTTTAAGTGTTTAAACATCGTCACTTGGCCCAGGAAGGAAAATTTGATCCATTTCGTCAAAATCCACACCGACAATTCTCAATTATTTCCTCTGCATATGGCGTCTATCTAACCAGATTAATGCTATATAAAATGGTATAGCATTCTGTTAGTAGTGAGATACAATTATAATTATTCCACTGTTTTATTTTCCTTTTTGAATATAGGTATTATAATACCTTCCTTTCATTCTTGTGATAATACCTATTGTTCCATGTAAAACATAGCAGTTTAAGAATATATATTATTATCATTTCACCACCTACCTCTTTAACTCTAGATGTATATCTCTATACACACACACACACACACACATATATATATATATATATATATAGAGAGAGAGAGAGAGAGAGAGAGAGAGAGAGAGAGGCGACCAAAGGCCCCATTTAACTAATATGCGCATTTATATTGTATATAGTGCAATACGCTTAACAATCCGACTATGTAAACACATAATCCATTTAATCCGTTTCAGTGGCCAAATGGTATAAGGCCTCATTGTCGTGTTAGCCTGTTGAAGACGGAGAGGTCAGGGGTTGAATCCTGCTAGGGTCTGCTGATGTTTTTTCCTAAATTGTTTCCCACTTTCCCTCCACGAAAATGTGGGTGGATTGCCTCTAAAACCTTTCCTTCCTCATGCCGACCACATAAGAGTAGTTATAATGTATTACAATAACCTGAATAGATGATTAAAAATAACTATTGTGACTTAATACACCTTTGTCTACAGTCTACGGTGGGTTAGATGGTATTATTATTAAAATAGGACAGTAATGTACGGTTCAATTTTCACAGAAAAATGCCCAAGAAAGTACTAATATAATTTTTCAGTCAAAATTGATATTTTTCTATATTAATAGTGTTATTTTATAGGTATTAATTTTATATATATTTGTTTATTTATTTATCAAAAGTGACACCTGCAGACCACATGGCCCTACGCATGAATATATGAAAGTAGATTTAGTGACTTTTCTATAAGTCTGATAAGGTCCTTCCTAAGAAACTTTAACGTTAATCTTTTTATAAATATTGACCCTCTAGTGGGTACTTAGGAGGCCTGACTATGGAACTCCAGTTTGATACTTGTTGTAATTCAAAAAATAATGGGGGTGTTGTCTATGTTAGTTCTAATACCCAGCTAAAAAGTTATTTCTTTCAAGCTAACTAGTTGTTGGTCTGGCCTATACCATGGACAACGGGTATCCTTTCACTATAACTATACGTATTTTAATTACGGTATTGGGAGTAGGGGAAGGTAAGGTTTATTAAGTAAGAATATGATGAGAAACGTGTGCCCATTTGCGTAGAGAAAAAGTGGAGAATCATTTATTAAAATATAAGCTACACAAATTTCTATTCCTGATTAGTGATAAACCATTCAGGAAAAAATGCCCTCAATACACTTGGCCAGAAATAAAACTCCAACCTCCCCAACTACAAAAAAAACACTATCCTACCTGAGCCATAAATTTTGTCTACGTGCCTAACGATGGGGATGATCATTTACTTAATTATTTTTATTATTATTTGTTATTTGTTCCTACTTTTTACATACAGCTTCTCAATAGCTTAATATATACATTTGGGGTATGGATGAGGACAGTTGAAGACAATTCTCTCGCAAAAGTGTAGCGTAAGGAAAGGAAAAATAACATTTATAAAGCACAGAAATAAAAGGCACACGTGAGTGTACCAATTTTGAATTTGAATCTCAATCTCCACGACACAAGCAATCCAGTCTTATTCCAACTTTACGTCCTGGAACCCGAAGCCACGGGTACATGTATCTTCTTAATTAGGCTTATATGTATAAAAGTTTGAAAAAAACGATTTATAGGTTATTTTGTTAAGCCTGTAAAGCCAAATTAATACTAAAAATTATGGAATTTTGTTTATTCAGATTTTTTCACAGCATCCTACCACCTATTCGGGTCTCGCTCTCACACCCACACACACCCACACACACACACATACACACACACACACACGCACATACATATATATATATATATATATATATAGTCGAACTTGGATAATTCGAAAGTATATAATTCGAATTCATGTTTAATTCAAACATTTACCTTCCCATTGACACTTCTATTAAAACAATGATTAAAAAAATCACATGTAAGTTGAACTTATTTGGTTTAGTTCGAAGTAAAACTGCCTCGAAGATGATGAAAAACAGCCTGAAATCTCGTGTAGGAAAAACGTTTACTACTTGGCTGTTGCTGCGCGGATAATAGGCTCCTTGCGTGCAGGGGCACTAAAGCTTTATTTTTGGTGTTTTTTATAAATATTTTGTGAGCTTGGATGAGAACATAGCAGTTTGTGGTGAACTTAGACCTACGGAAATATTGGCAGATTTTATGAACAGTATAGATGACAGTGCATCTTCAGAAGAAAGAGGAGAACAAATGGAACTTCCAGAGAAGCCATGGACCACATCGGAGAGGTGAGAGATGGTTTGTTGAGGGACAACATAATGTTAGCCCCTCTAATTACCAGGTGCTCAATAAGCTAAGACCCGCCTCTGTGGCGTAGTTGGCTAACGCGCTTGTCGTGTTGAAGCTCGACTGCTGAGGACGGGGTGATCGAGGTTCGAATCTCGGTCGGGTTGAACTGGGGGTGGTTTTTCCTAAATGGTTTTCCACTCTACCTCCACGCAAATGCGGGTTCACTTCCTCTAATTCAACCTTCCCAAAGTCCTAATCCATTAGAGTAATTAGTACCAGTACTTAAAGCGTATAACCCGAACGGGTAGTAAGACGCGGTGCTAAATATTAATATTAATAAGCCAAGAGAGATTACTCCTACTCAGAGTATTAACTAAAAAAAAATCAATGATTTCTAGCTTTCTTTGAAAAACTGTAAATACAATATTCTGTATTGTACACGCTGCTATGAATAAACTAGGAATACATTTATAAGTATATGGTATGAACTACTGTATTTTACTTCAATGAATTGATGTTTTAATGTGGGGAATGCCAGGCCTCCACCGTGGTTCGGATTCCACGTTAAACTGTAGGTCCTTCATTTCATCTCACAATCACCCTACCATTACACATTAGCGTAAGTGCGTATAACCCAAACGGGTAGTAAGACGTGGTGCTAATAATAATAATAATAATAATAATAATAATCATAATAATTGATGTTTGAAGCTATTCTTCCAGTCCAAATAAAAACTCACTTAACTCGAATTTTTGGATGGTTCGAATTTTTCTAGTGGTCCCTTCATCTTTGAAATATCCAGGTTCGACAGTATATATCATAGCATCTAGCTCTCTAACTTCCCGTTGAGACTATACGCCTATATAATAATTACTATAATGTGTCAAGTATGAGAAAGGATGAATTTAGAGGAAGTTTACCCTGATTTGCGTGTAGGGATAAGTGAAAAATCATTCAAGGAAAATCACCTTTAGTTCATCCAACCTGGTTCAAAACTGCTATGCCCATTGTCATCATTTTATTCTAGTCTATTGCGAGAGTTATGCCTAGACTAAGTGGCCACCGATCCGGGTACACATAACTAAACTACGGCAAACAGGTAGGTATGAAATAGGTTTAATAAGAGGTAAGGTAGTCGTATAGATAGGTATTGTAAAGGTTAGTTCACATGTTTATCTAAAAGCGATAGCAGAATCTGCTTTATTGGAGCAGAAACGTATTTAGACCCATGCTTTTTTGTAACACAAACTAAAACTGCTGATTACAGACAAGCTTTAATAATTTCGGGTGGATACACACATCTTTAAGAATAATATTACTAAAGATGATTTCTAATAAATTTGTTGTGTCGAGAAATTAATCAAAACAAAACAAGAATGACACAACCCACTTCGGTTGCTGAATGATCTAACAGGCTACTCTCGCAATAGACTAGATTGCCAATGATGGTGAGATCGAGTTTACAGTCTCGACGCGCTACTCTCTCAATAGACTAGATTGCCAATGATGGGGAGATCGAGTTTCCAATCTCGACGTGCTACTCTCGCAATAGACTAGATTGCCAATGATGGCGAGATCGAGTTTCCAATCTCGACGCGCTACTCTCGCAATAGACTAGATTGCCAATGATGGGGAGATCGAGTTTCCAGTCTCGACGCGCTACTCTCTCAATAGACAAGCTTGCCGATGATGGGAAGATCGAGTTTCCAGTCTCGAAGCGCTACTCTTGCAAGAGACTAGACTGCCGATGATGGGGAGATCGAGTTTCCAGTCTCGACGCGCTACTCTCGCAATAGACTAGCTTGCCGATGATGGGGAGATCGAGTTTCCAGTCTCGACGCGCTACTCTCGCAATAGACTAGCTTTCCGATGATGGGGAGATCGAGTTTCCAGTCTCAGTCAGGATTACTGTGGGTAGTTTTCCAAAATGGTTTTCCACTATCTCACTCTCCAAGCAAATATGGGTACATTTCCTCCTAATATAACCTTCCTAATCCCTAAAATCATCAGCGTAATTAGTAAATAGGTATAAGCGTATAACCCAAACAGATAGTATGATGCGATGATAAAACTAGATTAACACACACTGTATCCATTTAACAAGTTATTTACCCGCCTCGGTGGCGTAGTTGACTAACGCGCTAGTCGCGTTGAGCTAGACCACCGAGGACGGGGAGGTCAAGGTTCAAAACTCAGTCGGGTGAACTGGAGGTGGTTTTTCCTAAATGGTTTTCCAATCTCCCTCCACGCAAATTCAGGTTCACTTCCTCTAACTCAACCTTCCCAATTCCCAATCCATTAGCGTAATTAGTACTTAAACCCGAACGGGTAGTGAGACATGGTGCTAAATAATAAAATAACAAATTATTTCAAATCTCCTCACAACTTTATATGTAGTTGTTAGCGTAATGTGAAGTATCTGTTAACATCTTGATTTTTAGGTGCACGCGAGATGATTGACTCGGCTGGTTTAAGCACACTGATCAATGGTTTTGAAATTTTATGGGATCTCCCAACCCGATATTTTCTCGCCGAAAAAGGAACGTTTGAGGTTATTTCAAGTCGCTCTGAACAAAAAACGCTGATGGGACGGGAATTCTGTGGTTGGTTTAAATTTCATCGCGTTATCACGTTTCTGCTCTGCTATTGATTTTCGTTGAACGTGTGAATCCACAGTTAAGTCTATATAGGAAAAAAAACTTCTCAGTGAACCTGCCCTAGAATCGAACCTAGACCTCCCCATCCCCAAAATAAATGAGCTTGAGATTTATACCACTATCAATGAGGCCTGACATTAAAATGATATTTTAAAAACCATAAATATTTTGAAAAAAATAAAATATAGACTATTACCAAAAATAGCCAAGAAATGAAGATATATCTTAAGCAAGAAGATTACGATGGGAAGAGTAAAGCCCACACAATATGTTCCAAGCAGCTATTATAGATATAGGTCAAGAAAATATCTTATTCGGCCAGAATAATAATTTATACAACCCCTCAACCCCTACACACACATTTACGTGCTTATTTAAATGTGTGTGTGGGAGCAAAATGGTCGTATTTCAATCTTGTAAGAAACGTATCTTTTGAAGATCTCACGTTTTCGTCACGGTCGTAAATTTTAGTCTAGACGTACCATGTGTATTTTTACTTTCAGCACCCCATTTCAAACGTTATAAACAGTTGAGCGATGGTAAACGCTAGCCTCATGTGAGCCTATTTAACACAATTTGTAGAAAGCCAATGACCACTGTCAGTTCAAGGTCAGTGATTGGCAACAAATTTAAAAACAGAGAAGTGGGAAACGAAGAGGGCAAGCTGCTAATCAGACTCATAAAAAGTTTCACATGCAAGCTGTCCATTATCAGAGTTATTTATCCAGCCAAGATTAGCTTTTATATACAACGCACATATACGATCATTTAAGTATAAATAAAACGTTTGTTCTTGAATTATCATGAAATAAATATGAGGGTCACTTCAGCTATCTTAAGTCTGGTCAATATAATCTCATCCACACGCAATTAATTATTTAACGGATAATATACGTCATTTGTATCAAAATATATGAAACATAAAATCGAGATAAAAAAATTATACTATAAATTAAAGAGAGAAAAAAGAAAGAGTAAAATAAAAAAGGGTCCAAAAAGAATTTAAGAAAGAAAGTTAAATAAAGATAAAAAGCAAAAAGCTTCTGACTTTATGTCTCACAAACTTAGTTGTGTATTTTGGGAACCACTGTCTACTACCAGTCCAGACTATCCCAACCTCTACCCTATTGGTGTAGTATTGAAGATTGTAGAACTTATAAGAAATTCACCCGCGTTCGAGTGAAGGTAGAGTTGGAAACAATTGAGGGAGTGCTAACTCAGTATATCCAGCCGATTAATAAATATCTTAGTGATCTAGCGGTCTAAGGGTAAGGTGTTAGACTTCTGTGCTAAGGGTCTGGGGTTCAATCCTTGGTCTCGGCACACCTTAATCTGATTGCCAAACCCTTCCTTCACCTCTGACAAGACGTGTATTAATCACAACTTGTGAATGTGGGGTTTGCCAGGCCTCTACCATGGTTCGGATCCCACGTTAAGCTGTAGGTCCTCCATTTCATCTCGGTGACCTGGTGGTCTAGGGGTAAGGGGTCAGACTTCTATGCTGGTGGCCGGGGTTCAATCCTCGGTCCCGGCAAAGATTTATCTGATTACCAAACCCTTCCTTCACCTCTGACAAGACATCTTGTGAATGTGAGGAATGCCAGGCCTCCACCATGGTTCGGATTCCACGTTAAACTGTAGGTCCTCCATTTCATCTCACAATCACCCTACCCTTACACATTAGCGTAAGTGCGTATAACCCGAACGGGTAGTAAGACGTGGTGCTAAAAATAATAATAATAAAAATATAAACATCTTACCCTCACCAGAAAATCAATTTTTTTCATCCCCTTGTCCGCCAAGGTGGGTAAACATTAAATATACTTAGAGAAGCGCTATTCTCAAATATCGGTGAGGATTCAATCATAAATTTTAAAATAATAAAAAGGGGGAAGTTGGAGAGAAGAGTTGTGGTATTCTAGAAAGCACAGATAATATACTGATCCTTCATGTTGTAACATAGGCTGCGTGTCAAATCAGTCCCAAGGTCAGAGTATGTAATGTCGCACAGCACGTTCCCGGCTGTTTAATGTAAACAGCCATTACAGTCCCGCCTAGTCTGTATCATTTCTATCGAATCAGTTCTCGTTCGTCTGTTGTTAAGGTAGGAATGTAGGGGACACAAAAATAGGTAAATGTTTTTGTAGTTCTTACAGCAAAACTTATTTTGACCAAGACAAATAAAACATTGCTCAAGTGGATATATAGAGTATAATTCTCTTCACATGATGAGCTCAACAGTTGAGTATCTGTCATCAGCATAGCAGCATTACGTGAGACACTTTTTTTAAATGAAGAGAAAAAGTTGTCACTAAATTCAGGGACACCATTTACAGATATTCATAAAGCGTTAGTGTCACCATGTGAAGAAAGTTAAACTCAATGTTTCTACTGGATAAATATTTAATTTATTTTGGCCAACAAAATGTTTTGGTATAAAAACGACAATAATGTTAACCCATTATTACGTACCCTACACTCTCGCCTTAAGTGCACTACACAATGTTGAATGAAATGTTGAGTCAACGTGGAAAGCCCACTCGTGTGATTTATGACTTTAATTCTCAGTTTCATAAATTTCTGGAAAACTACTCTGAGGGATACAGTAGGGCGTGTAAGTCCCGGTACGATAAAATCTGTCAAGGATGCTATGTAGGTGACTGAGTAAAATTTTCAATGCATACAATTGACACACGTGTCAAAATGCGTAATCTAAGTATACGACGTTCTCATTTTCTGCAGAGTAAGGAATTTATCCAAAAAACCACCACTGGCAGCAGGATCGATATCTTTGTTGGAGTTCGTCCAGGAAGTGAGAAAAGAGTTCACCGACCAAAAAATATCATGTAGTTAGTAGAAATATATATTTTGGTGATTTTGAAGATGAATTTGTGATACGTTCTGACTGTTATTTGTATTTTTTTTATTTGGTGCACTACCTTATAGTAAACCATTACATTATTCTTTATTTACCTCCTAAATGTATTTTGGGACCAATTTGAGCACTTCTGTGGGACAAATTTTGGGTGTTTACTAGAAATAACTGGACTGACCTTAAGTCGAGATAGTAAAAATAGGACATATTTGACAAACAGGCGTAACATAACCTTTTTCCTTTTTTGTTTAAAGCTGTATTGAGAGTAACTGTGCTCAGAGGTAGGCTCTCAAAATATATCACGGGAAGGCAGAGAGCGCTAAAGGGCGGTCCATGCTATCATTCAGCTTCGCTCAAGAGAACCCATCACCTGTTCCAAGGTCATCGTACCCGCCTCTATTGTCTGATGCCGGGGGCGGTAAACAGCTACACCGGTTCACAGGGGCCAATGCACGCCAAGCCAACAGTTCCTGCTGGGAACTACTTTAATAGACTAATTCCACTGTCGTTCTTACTCTCCTACACAACAAGAAACCTATATTTATAGATTCCCTGTAAGAAAGAATAGTTTCATTTACTGAAGTAGTATCAGGTGTATTTATATTAGGATTTTGATATAAAGGAACTTTTAGAAAATTCAAAATTATCTTAAAGTCAAAATTGGTAACATTTTACTATATTGTTGGTGTCATTGCATAAGTATTGATATTTTCTATAAAAAGTGGCATTTGCAGATCACATTAACTTTAGTATAAATGTAGTCGATGGATTTTTTTTAAATATCTTTTGCAACTGTCAAAAAATTCTCCTTCTATCTAAATTGGACTGTAACTTTTAACTAACTGAGTGATAAATCTGGTTGTTGTGTATGTTGTATACTTGGTCTAGGATACACCACTAACAGCTAATAAACTGATATTTGTGTGCGTGGGCTTGGGGAGGGGGTGTTGAATTGGGTCAAAAGCCACACCCCTCCCCATTAAATTTTCCGAAGTTTTTAATATGAAGCTCAAAGATGACCTTGTATCAAATGTCAAATAAATTATAGAGGCATTCACTTTTCATAAATATTCCAAGGAATTATCACTCCTAATAATTTCTAGAGGCATTTAATTTTCAAAATTTTCCAGGCAAATATTTAAATGTGTTTTAGAAGCAGACAATTTAAAAAAATACTTCAAGTGGGTCACTCCAAATGGCTTCTAGGGGCAGCCAAATTTCAAAAAATGTCCGAAGGAAGATCATTTCAATTAGCTTATAGGGAATTTAATTTATAAGAAAAAATCGGGATGAGCATCACTTAAAAAGCTTTAAGAGGCATCTATTGCTCAAAACTTTCCAAAGGAGGAATTCTTAAGAGTCTTTGGGGGTATCCAAATTTAATTTTTTGGGGGGTGGGAGCATTATTTTAAACAGCTTTGAAAGGAGTATAATTTTCAAAATCCCTCCATACAAGGACCACTACAAATAGTTTTAGAAGACTCCAAATATCTTTATAAGTATACCAGTCTTAACATTAACTGTGGAGGAGGGAAGGGGAAGAGGAAGGTAGAAAGTCCCTGAAATACTTTTTTGTTAATTTCTTCTCTCTCGACCCTTACTTAAACAAAGTTTCACAACTATTGTACTAGACAACAATACTTTTATTGCTTATGCCTTAGTAGTAAGTCTTAACATAATGTCATAAACTTGAGGTTTATATGCCCCCTCACCCTTTCCCCCCCAAATTAAACTCTCCACAAGCCAATGCATTTGCGCGTATGGTAATAGAAAATAGATTGTTAAACAAAAATAAATTAATTTATTTACAATTTTTATTAAGTCAACATTAATATAGTCAGAAATATAAAAACTAAAATGTATGTCTTGATTCTACAAAGAATAGGAAATATTCAATATCATATTCTAATAAAACAATTAGGCACCCATATCGTAGGGAAGAGTAAAAGTTAAGAAATATTAATACGACTCTTTATAAAAACTAGCATTCAGTAAACATAATATACCCATTCCAAAACTCACTGCACAACTGCGGGGTCAAGATATAGTTGATAGCAAAGATAGCTTTTGACTGTTCAACTGTTACTGCTAAAAGTTCAAACCATTTAATTTCATCCCTACAGATTTGAGAGAGAAAAAAAAACGACTCACTGGCAGCGTGGTCTTAAGCGTCACTCTCACACTATACTAGCCTGCTGATGACGGGAATATCAGGGTTCGATCTCAGTGTGGTGAACTATGATTTTTTTTCCTAAATGGTATTCCTCTCTCCACGCAAATGTGGGTATACTTAATCTATATTCAAACTCCTCAATCCTAAAACGTTAGAGTAAATAGTAGGGTACATAGGTGTATACCCCGAGCGGGTAATAAGAGGAGGGGATTTTGAATATATATCACGTTTTTAGAAATTATCTCGGCGGGAAGTATGATCTATAAACTGATATTTAAAAATGGGTGTGTTTGGATACGTTCATTAGATAAAAACATAATAAGTTGTCAGCCTCTTCCAGTTTAGTATGCTTGTGATGTAGATGGCAGATCTCAAATCCCAGCAAAATCTACTGTGGTAATTTTTCTTGAATGGATTCCAACGCTACTGTCACGTAATTGTAGGAAGAATGAAGAACAATTTGAACTTTCCAATCCCTGTCTCACTAGCTTACAGAACACGCTGGTAATTATTTTTTAGTACTGCGTCTTACTACCCGTTCGAATTATACGCTTCTGTACTGATTACGCTAGTGGTTTTAAAGCTTATGAAGGTCATATTTAGAGGGAGTGTACCCATATCTGTATAGAGGAAGAGTGTAAAACCACTTTAGAAAAACCACCCCGAGTACACCCAACTAAGACTCGAACCTCGATCTTCCCATCATCGGCAGTCTAGTATACTGCGATTGTATCGCGTTAGATCATGTGGCCATATAAGTAGGTTTATGATGATATTCCCAACAGAGAATAAATTGAAAAAATAAATAATTAGTTTTCTAAGAAATGTTTTTAATCTATATAAAATCTATAAGAAAAGATCCCCTGGCGTCATCCCACAATCAAGTCCTACCAACCAAGAGTCCGCCGTCTGTTGGCCAAGATAGTGCTTACTTGCGCAGATAGAGGATGCCATGTGGTCAGTACAACGAACCCTATGGCCGTTTATCAAGACTGCTATAGTAGATTTCAAATATTATTCAAACTCAATAGTAGAAATAATCATTTGTAGCTAATCTAAATGTGTAAATAAAGAAGATCTGCTCATGTGCTACCATAAGGGAGCCACCATGAGCTCTGAGGCCCGTTGCAAAGTCCTGAATCCCTCTTAAATAAGTGGTTTATTATTGCAAAATATTGTTTACACCAAAATGAAATGTAAAAGTTACCAACATCTATAAGAAAGAGGGAGGGGGAAGTTTTACAATGTTAAAACTGATGTATTTATTTATTTTAGGTGTTTAACGTGCCATTTTTGACAAACAGATTATATCAGCACACCATAATTTCTATGAACGAGAGCAAAATGGCCTATAAACTTTGCCGGGAGAGGTATTTTCACATACCTTCTAGGCTTATTTTACATATAACAATCGACATGCGATCGACGGTTTTACTTCCCTTCCAAAGAGAGTTGTGCTAACTATTTTAATATCTCTAGAAAAATCCGTTGACCCCTGACGGGTTTGAACCCGCAACAGGTCCTCAGGTGAGTACTTTGCCCCAAGACTCCCATGGTCGACTTTAAAAAATATTAAATAATGAAAAGGTGAAATTAGCTTTTCATAAACGATCTTTAAAGTGAAATGTTTCAGTTCTAGTCTTCCTAAAAGAAAATAGATATTTTAATAAGTGACATAACAACATAACATTTCAAGATAAAATTTAGGGTTGTTTTAGTGGTTTCATTCTCATGAGAAATTCATTAGTGTGAGGACTCTTTACTCCAAGTAAGTGGTACCCTTAAATAAAAAAAATACTTTCTTGAGTGATGTGGGTTGTAGTTAAAGAAATAAGACACATAAGTCAAACCTTTGCCCATAACTCCTGTTTCAACGTACTAGCTTCCCTTCCTTGTTTTTCCCGACCAAATCGCTTAAATTGAATAGAAACCGGGGAAAGCTTTTAACAAGCCCCCCCCCCCCCCCCCCCCCC
>CABEEJ010000916.1:0-19200 GCA_901482245.1 Timema douglasi | reverse complement strand
CCCCCCCCCCCCAAAAAAAAATCACAACCGCTGGAGTCAAAGCTGCACAAGCGATCGAGGGAGGGGCGGATCGGTGAAAGGCAGGCGAAATTGCCTCTGGGGCCCCCCCTCGCGAAATCTGGCTCCCTGGAGACCTGTCCTAATGTGTGACGAGTTAAGTGGGGCCCTGTTTTTAGAGAAAATATAAGTATTTAAAGTGTAGTCTAAAGGTTGGCACACAGCTGTCATATAGTATCTTATCGGTTCGGTAAGTAATTTTTCGTGTTGGCGCACACGTCTTGTCCATATCGCATCGAATCGGTACACTTCCACATAAGGAAAATCTCATATTGTGAATAGCTTCCACGCCAGTGTAGTGCGTCATAGTATATTCTATTCACGATAGGTTTTTACATGGATGACAGTTCGAAAATCATATGTTTAGGTTTTGGGTTGCCAACACTTGTAAAAGATCATAGTTTTGTTATAAATGTAAAGATTTTAATTACCTGTTATATATTACATTTAAAATAACGTACACTTAAGTTTTCTCATACTATTTCATTTTTTTTAAATAATTTCTTTTCTCCAACTCGAAACGATATTTTAAACATAATTAAAAGTACTTATTTTTCGTTTTGGAACGTTACTGATTTTGTGTAATATAGTGCATACATCAATACCTTTTAATATAGGCTTGTGAATGTGAGGAATGCCAGGTCTCCACCGTGGTTCGGATTCCACGTTAAACTGTAGGTCCTCCATTTCATCTCACAATCACCCTACTATTACACATTAGCGTAAGTGCGTATAAGCCGAACGGGTAGTAAGACGTGGTGCTAATAATAATAATAATAATAATAATAATAATAATTTTAATATAGGCATCGTATTTACTTGGAAAAGAGAAAATTGTTGTCATCTTTTTACATACAATACACGATTTTATGATTATTTTATAATATTTTGAAATATTTAACTGAATAAAGTATTTTCATTAACTGCGTGCCCGCATCATTGTAAAAAAACTTGTTTATCGTTATGTTCCATCATATGGTTTAAATTCGTCAGTCGCCATTTTGAGGTTATGTTATTATTATTATTATTATTATTATTAGCACCGCGTGTTACTACCCGTTCGGGTTGTACGCACTTACGATAATGTGTAATGGTAGGGTGATTGTGAGATGAAATGAAGGACCTACAGTTTAATGTGGAATTCGAACCACGGTGGAGGCCTGGTATTCCTCACATTCACAAGATGTCTTGTCAGAGGTGAAGGAAGGGATTGGTAATCAGATAAATCTGTGCCAGGACGCCAGCACAGAAATCTGACACCTTACCCCTAGACCGCCAGGTCACCTTGAGGCTATGTTCGTTAGAAGTTTTTGTTAAAGTGGTGTGAATATTTTTTTAAGTGGAATAAAACTATAAATAAACTTTGTGTCCGACCTAAAATAAATATATAAATAATATTGGCCTAAATCATTGTGGTTAGCTATCACATTAATATATTACCATCTGTTTTCGTTTCAGTCATCCAAAGTGATAGATGTCAGCTGTTGGCGTAGTGATATATTAGGGATAACTTCTAGTAACATTTCGAGCTGTCATTCAGGTAAACTTAGCTCGTGAATGCCTTATATGCGCCAACCTTTAGTTATTCATTATAATATAACTTACATCAGCAGCCACGGGGACTAAATGTCAAACTACTATAGTATTGTTTGATTTGCTTGTGACAAGAAGGTTGGGTTTCAAATCCTAGGAAGGTGTGATGAGGGTGGATTTTACTAAATGGTTTCCAATAGACATCTACGTAAATGCAGGTACACTTTCTCTATGTTCAACCTTCGTCATCCCTAGTTCATTAGCTTATTTATTACGTATGAGGAAAACCTGAATAGGCCGTAAGTCACGGTGATAAGAAAACCAAATATTTTAAACGGGTTATAAGATGCATTGTAAAAAAAAGTGCTAATATATTGATTAATTGAGTGCTTAGTGCGCATATTAATAAGAAAACATCAAATATTAAAATACCCACCTTAGAAAGTTAGCCTAGAGCAATAGGAATAATGCAACACACGCAACGCTAGCGGCTAAAAGTTAGCTAATAGGATAGCAGGAGGTGATTGTTTATTAATAGTAGGGGAAACCTTGTAAAATGACGTACGGAATGAGGTTACCGAGTGTCACAATTCGGGTTTTCCAAAGGTTTATACTAATGAGTCAGGGATGAGGAAGGTATAATTTATAAGAAAAGCATCCTCATTTTTGTAGAGGAAAAGTCTAACATTATATAGAGAAAACTAACTTACAATTACACCTGATCGTTATTGAAGATCCTACCTCCCTATCACCGGAAGTTTAAGACTATTGCGAAAGTGATGCCCTAGAGTGAAGTGTAGATTTTTTACTCACTAATGCGAGACTAATTGGTAACTTATCAAAATGACCATTACATTGCGCCACATGAAAGTTACTGGCTTTTTATAACGCACTTGCGCAGCAACTATTACATTAATTATAATAAAAGGAACGTACTTGGATGTTACAATTATTTAAATTTATTGGTAAAACTGCTTTGGTCCATTAAATCAGGATGAAATAAGAAACATAACGTGCAAGATAATTTATTTAAGAAAAAAACCTAATTTGTCATGAATTATGAAGTTAATTAAAACAGGTACAATAACATTTCTAAAAAATCATCAGTGAGATTGTTACAATAATAATGTTCTTAAATTATAAAATTAGCAGAGAACAAGGAAATAAAGACTCTGTGATGATACAACATTTTAAGTAATACCAGGTTATAGGGTTGGCTGATAAGCAAAAAGACTAGTGGGAAATTGGCAATTGAATAAATTGGAGTTATTAATACCTTCATAACGTAAACAAAGACAATTTATAATTAACTTCATAATTCATAACAAATTAGGTTTTTTCTTAAATAAATTATCTTTCACGTTATATTTCTTATATTAAATTGATTTAATTAAGCAAATCAGTTATACCAATAATTTAAGTAAATGTATATTATTAATTCATATTTCTCCTTACTGCAACTATAGTGAATATTATTGAAACTAGAACATATTTACTTTAAAGAAACGACTACTATATCAGACGTTTATAGAGATAAAACTGTACATTTTCACTTTTGGAAAATAAGATTTTAATAGAATCGAGGTGTAAGTTTCCAAAATAATATAGTTTTATTTGAAAACCTCTTGCTTTTATCTAAAGCTTATTTATATTGCATCATGTATTATCAATTGAATAAATAATCACCCACTTCGGTGGGCACATGGTTCAAGGCGCTACTCTCGCAATAGACTAGACTGCCAAAAATGGGGAGATCGAGGTTCAATTTCAGTTGGGCTTAATGAGAGTGTTTTTTTCTAAATTAATTTTCACTCTCCCTCCACGAAAATACAAGTACACTTCCTCCCTCTAAACTCAACCATCCTTATCCCTTACATATAAGAGTAAATAGTATACCTATATATGTGTACCGCCTGAACAGGGAGTAGAACGTGGTGCTAAAACAAAACAACTTTAAAAAACATAATTTTACAGGCGCACGCTGTAATCTACCCACACAATAGTTTTTTCTACTTTATTCTCGCGCTGAGTTATTCCACCTCAAGGTCACATGTGCAACTTTTACTTAACACTTTTAAAATCTTGTTAACATTGCGTTTCCAAAAGTTTAACAAAGTTAAATTTAAGTTCAAAAAAGAGTTGTTTTTTTCATTAATGATAGTAAAGTATTATACAGGAGACCATATGTTAGGAAATCTTACATGTTACAGTAGGTGGGACATGCACCGTGAGTGGGAAAAACTAGAGCCACGTTCTAAGTATTGTCTGGAAAACCTTATGGGAAGATACCACCAGTAAGAAAACCTTTAAACAGATCAGTGGATAGCAAACATTATAATGGACCAGAAAGAGATAGAGTGTAATGAGGTGGACTGATAGGGATAGCTCAAGATAGGGATAGGTGGCGTACCTTAGTAAGTGCGGCAATGAGCTTTCGAGTTCCTAATTTCATTGGGATAGCATCACGTTTTACTACCTATTCAGGTTATACGCAAACGTACTAATTACGCTTACGAGTTATGGACGAGGAAGTGTACCCACATTTGGGTGAAGAGGGAGTGTAGGACAATTTTGGAAAAACCACCCTCAGTACACCCAACCATTATTTGAACCACGATCTCCCTGTCATCAGCAGTCTAATCTAACACGAGAATGATTCCTTAGACCATGTGGCCACAGAGGCAGGTTATTTTAAAATAATAAAATCCTTATTATCATCAATTTGCTCCAGGATCACTAAAATATGTTCAGTGCACCCGCCCGGAATAAAGCTAATGTAGTGTTTTACTCTTTTAGCAGATTGCATCGGTTAAGTTTTAATTGAGAGTTACAAAACTATCCGTCGAGCATTACCAATAGAGATACTTTGAAATATATGTGATTTAATTACGTGCTTGACATCTTACTAGCCATCTGAGTCGTCTTCATACTTCCACTTATGGCATACGAATGATAAGGCAGAATTCAAAGGGAGAAACACGTTTAAAAAATATAACTTCAGTAGAGTTGTCAGAAATTAGACTCTGATCTCTTCCTTGTTAAATAATAAAAGACGACAATGATGCTGTTATCCGCATGTCCCTAAAGCGAGTCATACTAGTTTTTAATACAGGTTAGGTAGGTAAAATAAATGTTCTATTTATACCTTTCTAACAGGTTTTTATATTGAGAGAGATTAAAGTGTCACCGCATAGGTGCCGTTAGGGTTTTATCACTAACATTTAAACAAGGGGGTGTAAAGGGGGCATTTGTATGGGGGAGGGGCTTGACCATCCTGGATTTTGTCTGTCCCCACTATGGGAGCTCAATATATATGCATATTAAGAATATTGGCGAAAGATAAAGTAAATTTTCTAGTGAACTCCCCTGAAAAAAATATCTTTTTATGCTCTTGAATTTGAATCCTTATCATTTGCTTACAATTTGAAATTTAGAATGAAGGTAAACAGCGGTAAGAATAAATGTGTGCAAGCTGTAAAGGAAGAAGTCAATGTTTTTAGATCCATTGAAGGGAAGAAAATAGAACAATTAAGGTCGTTCAGATATTAGGGGAGTCTGGTGACTTGAAATAGATACCATACGGAGGAAGTTAAAAGCAGGATAGTCATGGGGATGGAAGCATAGGATGGTTTAGGGGATTACTGACAGCGGGAAGAATCCTGATTGAGCTAATAAAGAGGTTTGCAAAATGTTTCGTATGGAGTGTGGACTATTACAAAGAGGTAACAAAGGTATTTGGAGGATTTTTAAATGTGGTTGTGTAGAAGAGTGGAGAAGGTGAAATGGATGGAGAGGTTAAGTATTGAAGAAGTGTTAAGGAGGGTAGGAGAGTAGAGGATTCTATCTAATAAGAATGCTAACTGAGAGAAAAACATCTTGGCTAGGCCACACACTAAGTAGGGCTTGATTAATGAAGAAGGTCATGTAAGGGCAGATAGAGTTAAAAAGAGGAAGAAGAAGCAGGGAATGCTAACAGATATCAAGAAAGGAAGAAGCAACAAAAGGATGAAAGAAGATACTTAGGGTCGAGGAAAATGGAGGATGTCCAGTTGATACTTGTCTCAGGACGGATTTACAGAATAAGAAGAAGCTTACATCAAAGACCTACCTACATTACTGTTTAACTGTCATGTCAGATTGGCGCTTGAATAAGGGAAGAAACTGTCTTATCACATTAAGGAAATCGAGAAAGGTAAGTGTTTTTACAGTTCTTACATCAAAATATTTTCTGTATAAAAAAATCAAATAATTCTCCAGTAGAGTTTAATTTTCTACACGTGGTGACCTCAACAGTTTTTCTTGAATATCTCTCTAAGTTGTCCTATTTTTTCGTAATTTAAAAAGTTTGTCATTTAATCTCAAATAATGTATCACTATCACATAAAATCGTGTCTCGAGTAGGTGAGGTTTCAAATATTTCCAGTTATGTTTCATTAAAATGTAAAGTCTAATCTCACATCTAGGAGGTACCTAGTGTAGACCTCGAGTGCGGTATCGATGTCATATCAAGCCCGCTCCAGTGTGTTTGTGTTGGGGAAAGGTCAACCGGTCCACAGCACACCTACACCACACAAGGCAATACTTACTGCAGACATTCTCAGATAGCTGCAACGTGGTATTTGCCAGATTCAGGGCAAACTACCGTTAGTTTACAGAGCCGGTAAACAAGCAAGGACCTCCAGGTATACAATCTACGCCTCCTTACATTATTATCAGAGCTAGTAATAATTGAATGGTCAAGAGGTATGACCTTACCGGACACTTTAATTGATTTTAAACCTCACTGTCATATTGTATCTATGCGTAAAGGAAACTATTATGCATGAGTCACGTCACAGTCACGTGATTAGTGCCTAGTTTTATTTTATAAATGCGATTTGGTTGGCTATATATAGGCCTGATTCTTCATTCCAAACTAATACTTTATGATTGTCTATACGATGTCCTGATAACCCGATCCAATTCAAATATATATAAAATATGTAACATGTAAATGGGTTCGATTCTAGATTCCATAGACTAGTGTCATTTTTAATTTAAGTGAACTAATAGTTAAATTATCTTTTTCGTTCCTCGAATCTTATTCAGGGCCGCTTCCAAGCATAGTTTTATGCCAGGGTGAGTTTTTATTTTGGCAACCCCTTGTATCGTTTAAAGGGCTAGCCTGATATATTAATGTTTATTCGCCACCACTAGGGTGACATTTGAAATGATGATTGAATTGGGTCCAAGTTTGCTATAATGTATTATAATAATTAAAAAGGGTTGATGTAATATTTTAGAAAACAAAAGTTCTGGTGTTTAATAGTTTAAAAAAAAATTTAAGTAGCTAAACAGTTTTTTGCTAGATATTTCACACGTTGTAGATTTTAATAAAAGCCCGACTATTACGTTATACGCATAATAATTCCCGACACTCGAGATTTAGAGCACAGATTAAGATGTCATAGACTCTACCTACAAGGCTCCTCATCAGGAAGGGAAAGTGAAGAGATGCGTACCCTGAAGGGGTATAGCTAGTGACATTTTCTTCTCGATTCTTACTAAAAAAAATGTGTGGTCATCCATGTGCTCTTCTGTCCACAAAACTGCGTTGTCTTTTCAAACAGAGATGTAGAAAGATGTTGCCATACCTTTGAACTTAACAACTTACCAGAAATAAATCTACCCACTCTTATTTAAAATATCGTAATTTTGAATATAGATGCGAATAATAAATTATTGGGATGTATAATTCAATTTCATTACACCCTCTCGTATCATATGGATTCTGTACAAAACTTGAAAATATATCATTACAAGACAAAAATTAATGGATATCTATTAACGTTGTTTTTCTTAATAAAGGCTAATAAGATATTTATGTCAATTATATAAAATTCAAAAAACATTTAATAAATGACATTTTTAGTCTTATAAAGTTTTGTAACACACAGTTTAAAATTAAACAATATGTTCTATATAAAGTATTAAAAACAAAATATAATAATCATAAATTTTTTAAATCCTTGTGCTTTTCAGAGCAAATATTTAAAACATTTAAATTAGGAAACTATATTGTATGTAGGCTAGTTTAATAACATATTTTGCGATTATAGGTTATATTTCATCTAAAATATATAGGATACATAAAAATTAATCATTGCACGCTTTGAAATTTTTGAGCTACCATATTAAGAAAATAGTAAATTTATTTATATTCATGATCTCATCAACCAGAATCAAGATTTTCCAGAACAAATTTTATACAAAAAATATTGTTCGACTAATTACCGAACATACTTATTTACAATCATGGGTTGCAAAACACAGTAGAATAACAATACAGTTGCTGTTAAAACTAGATATTTAATTTTTTTAACAAGTTTGCAAACCTTATTATGTCTTTACTTGTAATAAATAATTATATATATATATATATATATGACTAAATATTCTGTATTATATTGTAAATAAATATCATATTTGCATTAAATATAGCGTATAGCAAATTGTTTATATCCCTTACTGCTAACTAGCCTCTGATACAAGAAATTAAGTCGCTTGGAGCTAGGTCAAAAGAACGTTTTATATTTATTATCCTAGTGGGTTTTAAATCCGTCCTTTCTGTCTCCTTGAAATAATATAGATGATGGAAATCCTGTGACACACAAATATAAGAAACATATATTAGATTGAGTAATGGAAAGGTTTGCACTTCAACCCAATTTCTAAAACTAAAACACAAAAAGTTTAAAAATCAATCTCAAAATATTATTTGGGGAACAAAGACCTTCATTATTACGTGTATTGGCTAACTGCTTTTCCTACACAAAATAAATGGTACGATACAATCACACAAACTTTCTCATATTATGTATTATAGTTTTGAAGAAAGTTTCTAAACATATGTTTTTAGTAAACAACCCTAAAAACAAACATCTCATCTAGTTAATCACAATAATCACTTTAATTTTTTTTATTAAAGTGATTAAAGAGTTTAGCAAAATTCACATTTAAAAAAATAAATGATATTTTAACTCCCATACAATTATTTGTTATTGGTAAAAAACAAAAAATTATTATTACTATTATTATTATTTATAATGAAACATTATTCACATATTGAATTCAATCTTCATGGACAATTTCCAAAACATTCAAATTTTCGATAATTTCTTGTAGCTAAAAGACCCTTAGATTAATTTATATTAGAGAAGTAAAGATATTATTATTTTTATTGATATGTTAAAAAATTTCACGATATCGGTTTTTAACCAAATAGCTAAAGTAATTTTTATTTAAATATTCAGATTAATAAAACAATCATCAGTATAACCTTAGCCAAATTCCCCCCCCCCCCCAAAAAANTCCCCCCCCCCCCCCAAAAAAAAATTATATAGATTTATTTAACATATTCATGTCAAAAACTCTTCAAATACATATTTTAAGCAAAATAGTTTTAGCCATTTTCAATATAATTTGAATTTAAAAAATTACTTCTCATTAAACACCCTTTATAGAATATTTACCCAAAATAAAGTCCACAGGTTTATTTTAGATGTAAAACAAAGACACCCGTTTGAAACAAAATAGCTAGTGCCATTTTGCAAATATTTTCAGTTTTTGAAATATAAATAATCAATTAACTACCCAGAAATGATTTTCTATCTCAATATCAAATATATACTGTTAATTATCATATCATCCTCAGAATACTCATTCGAAACCAAATCTTTAGAGCTATTATAAAAAATGGTTCAAGTTTTTGAAAAATCAGTTCATAGTAAATTACCCTATGATGATTTTGTACCCCAGAAACAAGTATATACTGTTATGTCCTGTCAAACAATGGCAAAATAACCATTTCAGACCAAATTGTTTGAGACCTTTGTGAAATATTTCAAGTTCTTAAAAGATATAGCAAAAGTAAACTACTCAAAAATTATTTTTTACCCCAAAAACAAGTATACACCGTTATTTTTCATGTGAAACACTCACAAGATACCCATTCGGAACCAAATCATTAGATCCATTTGTAAAATATTACAAGTTTTTAAAAATCAGTAATCAGTAAACTACCCATAAATAAGTTTTACTCCAAAAACAAGTTCACGGTGTTTTTTTGTCATGGGAAACACTCCCAATATACCCATTTGAAACAAAATCCACACCACTGTTTGTAAAATACCTAGTTTTTGGAAATCAGTCATCAGTAAACTTCCCGTCAAAGAATTTTTGCTCAATAACCAATGATATAATGCTATTTGTGATGCCAAACAAATCATATATATGCCCTTTAAACAAAATCGTTATAGCCATTTTTGAAAACTATCGAGTTCAGAGAAAATTACTAATTATTAAACTATCCTTAGTTGAAGGAAGAGGGTAAAAAAACCTAATAAATCTAAATATGAGGTCTGAATAAAAGCCATCAAACTGTTTTTCATTTGTGCCCAGGGACATACTTATAGACATAATTGTAAAATCAACTTTTTTGGGTAAGTGTTCACATAAAAGGTAAAAATTTGTCATAACATCGAGATCAATTGATTTTCATGACCATAATAACTCTCTTGATATGTGAAAGTAAAAAGAGCTGCCTCCATATGATAAATATGCCTTTAAGGTTGCATTTAAGATTATAATTATTTTAGTGGCCCCCCTCAATTTCAATCCTGGCCGTGCCATTGTACAAAGTAGTCTCTCGAGCTAATCAATGAACAAGTCATTCATTGTTCCAAGAGGTAGCAAACCACCGGACACGGATACCACGTCCTATTAGCACGCTCTTATCAGGGGCATTGAACCCAAGTGTCTCGGTTCAATGACCGTTAGAGCACAACTTTCAAAACTCGTGTTCAAGAAAAATTCTAAAAGATTGTGATTTCTGAACTAAAGGTGAAACTACTAAGTCTATTAATAATAAATATTATAAATCTATCACTATTTAGAAAGTGGTGTTTCTAATTTTTTTTAAAACACTAAATAGACCTAATTTATCACTCTTCCTCCATTTTTATTGACTTCTTACTATGGCGATTGAACTGAGAGATTTTATTTTTCCACTAGACATAGAGACAGAGAAGTATTTATTTAGTGTGAACTACACCAGGGTTTCCCAAACTTTTTAGACCAAAGGTGGTCTGGCATCATACAAAAATACATGTTTGAGCTCTCTTAAAACTGTTTACACTAATATTATGAACTTTCAATGAAGCTAGTTATACTTTTGATCTATAAAAGTATAAAACAAATACAGAACACCACATGTTCTGGCTGCGCCTTTGGCAAATAAATGTCCACTGATAATATTTGAAAAATAAAAGGCAATTTTAATAACAGTTGATATTTTAGTTTAAAAACCAAATAGCCTACATAATATCTAGAAATCTTCTCATGGAATTTAGATAACTGACGTAGAGCCCAATTCAAAAAACGCTGAATTACATGACTTATATACAAACTCTATTACTGACACAACCACCTGTACACCCACTGCTTTATAATCAATGTGACCCACAAGCTTGATCATATAGACAAATGCGTCAATCTGCTCCTAACTGGTTTGCCAATGATAGGAAGTCCAGGATTAGAATATCAACCCCATATAATAAGATTTTTTTCCCAAATAGTTTATAAATTTCACCTTTACGACAATTTGAGTGCACTTCTACTAAATTTTAGCTCACACATCCTTTTACCCAATAGTGTAGTGTGTATATAGTCAAACAGGTATAAATACGCGATACATAAGCACTCTCGTGAATATGTGTATTTTTATTATTGTTACATATGTTATAAAATGATGTATATAAACTGCCATATATGCTTAAGCCCGTTTTGGTGGCCACGTGGTCTAACGAGCTACTCTCGCAGTAAACTAGACTGCCGATGACGGGGAGATCGAGGTTAGAATATTGGTCGGGTGTATTGAGGTTGGTTTTTCCAAAATGGTTTTCCACTATCCCTTTACGCAAATTCGGTCACACTTCATCTAATTATAACCTTCCTTATCCCTAAAACCACTATCATAATTAATAAATAAGCGTATAACCCTAACGGTTAGTAGGACACGGTGCTAGAAATGTTTATATATAAATGTTTAAAATACTTTATTCTAATTTTGGGATACGATTTCATGACCGTTAAAATGGTTATTAGTGGTATATTGTAAAATTATAACTTTGCCTCTATTACCAGTATAATTAAATGATTCGCACAACATAATTTGGAGCCGAAGTTTGATGGTTTGATTCTCACATCTATACAACATTTGTTTATAAAGAACGGAGTTTTGAACATATAATTTTTAAATTATATTGAATCATGATATTTTAAGCCAGACGCATCAGTGATCATTTAATCTAACGTGTCACACTCAAAATTAAACAGGATTGCCAATAACAAGGAGGTCAAGGCTCGAATATCTGTTAGGTATACTTAGGGTGGTTTTTCCTAAATAGTTTCTGATACTCTCTTTAAGTAAATAGAAGTACATTTCTTTTCAATTCTACCTTTCTTAGCTTTAACATATCAGCGTAATTATTAAGCTAGCGTGTAACCCGAATGCGTAGTGAGACATGATGAAAAAAAATTAAATATACATTTATTTATTGAAACTTTAAAATGAAAACTTAACAAAAGTAACAATAATATGCTAAATAAAAGAAAAGGGACTGCTTGACTACCGGTGTAGGTAGACCTCAGACGGATATTTTCTCAAGAAATATCAGAGAGTGAGGATATAAGCCTACAGGTAGGTGGAATGGGTTCAAAATTCACCGTATTTTACCTAAATGCTGTTTTTATAATGAAAATATTAGTTTTGAAATATCCAAACCTTTATATCAATACTGTCTTGTCTGTTATGATCTTATTAAAAATATGACTACCTTCGTGTGTATAAAAAAAAATTATATATTTCTTAGAATTTACCTTAACTTTAGAACTATGAAACTCCATGTAAAGTAATGAGAATATAATTCTACTCTTAATACTTTTTTTTAAATACAGAAGTAAAATTAGGATACGTGTTTTTAACGCTAAGTACATGTTACCTTAACCCCCATTTTAGTGTGAACCATAGTTTATAGTTACAATCATCTTTTTAAATAAATTATCTCCATAAGGAAGACCTCTTTTCACTTCCATGGAGGTATTTTGTATATTTGGAAGAAGGTACAGGAAAGTTGGATAGAAAACATATTGTCATATTGTGTTTGTTCCCTTTTATATGTTTACTATCCACCTTTCCTGTACCTTCTTCCAAATAAATATTATTTAATAATTTGGCATCTACAAACGCCTTCAATGTGTCTCAGCGCTTTAGTATACGGCCTCCTTAATTTGACTTACAACCATAAACCATACCAGCAAAAGAAATCTTTTAGTGAATCAGATGTTCCATGGTCGAGTTTTATCTGAATCCTCCCTCACGAACAGCATTTACCATAGCAACCCTTCCAAACCAGAATGCAAAGTTGCCATTATGATTATGATCCCCTAGCTCACGCATAGCTGCCGAGATCATACCTCCCAAACTCCATTGTCCTGACAAACGACAAACGACAAACGTGGTGGTGGCAAAACAATTAGATAGGGAAAACAAGCGAGGGGTCGGAACCTTCAGTTCATTAAGGTTTTCATTAGTTTCCGGTATGTTTCAAGCATCACACAAAGCGTTTCCAAACAAACACAAAGTTCCACTTCCTGTGAAATCTCTCCTTAATAAGGTCAGAATGACGGATAAGTTTTGGTTAGTCTATGCTCGAATGCCACTAAAGCAATAAGCTAACCAAATATTTTGTGGTATAATTTATCTTTCTTTACTGTTATAAACAGATGCAAAATGGTTATGATTTGCGAGCTCGTATAGTCCGATTCATTTAAAAAAAGAAGGGTGCACTAAATTAAAGGCAAGAAAAGATTTCGTTCACCTTCAAGTAACATCTGACTCGGATCTTAAATGGTTTAAAATCCATTCAAACTAGCTACAATAATACCTTGTAAATAAACTACTAGTAGACTCATGATGGCCTGGCAGTGGACTGTTGAAATTAACTAAAATAGGGGTCTTTAGCAGGATAAGCAGGGTTGGGGAAAGTGGCGAGGGGTGGGGGTGCAGGAACTCTCCGAAAGTATGGTCTAATGGGACACTATTAAAACCGTGAAATACATATTATATTATATGTGTTGTTTATTTGGTATACTATATTGTTTTTGTTTATCAATTTAAAGGGAGAATAGGTTCATTCTGCCCCCTCCCCCTATTAAATGAGATGTAGTGACTCATGTGACTCAAATAGAAGAAGATATAGGCAGATAAATGGTAATTAATATGCAATAATAGAAATTCAGACTAAACCACCATATTAATTTGGATTCACCGCATAATTACAACAATTATGTAGGATTGAGGAGGGTATAATTTAAATAGAGCGTACCAGCATTTTCATTAGTGAGGATTCGAATGCATTTCGGAAAAATCACCCCATATAAAATATCCAGCATTTAAACTCCAATACCTCCATCCCCGGCAATCCATTCCAAAAAATTGACATGTATGTCCAAGTGTTGGTGAGGACTCAAAATAATAATTATATTTCCCAATACCATTCTTAAATTGAAACAATAAATTTGGAATTAATCGTAAACATATTGCTTCCAAAATAAAAGCGCATTGTGGAGGTTCAAGCCTGTTTTAACATGATTTTAACCTTCTTTAATCAAGTTTCTCTCTCATTCTAATCATACATTTGTCATTAACGCCTATCTATTAGTTAAGCTAATGTGTTAATAAGAGTAAGGTAGAATTGAGGGAAATTATACCCGAATATGTGCGTGGGCGTAGTGGGAAAGCATTTAAGAACTAACCCTATCAGTTCACTCTGCCGGGATTCAAGCTCCAAACTTCTTAACCAAAAAGTAAGACTAAATGAGCTCGAAATTTAGATAGCATGCCAACCGACGCAGATTATTTATTTTAATTTTTGTGAAATAATTTTACTTTATCGGTTCTTTAACATCCTAATTGATATAAATATAGTTGTAACGTATTTACTGATGTTTATATATGTTTAACTAGTGGTTGATAAATAATTATATTGATGTGGCAGAACTTTGTAATGCCAATGGAAATAGAAACGGGCTTCTACTCTGTTTATTTCAGATCAAAAGTTTGTTAGTCAAGAGAGTACAAACCTATTTCCCCTCTAAAAACAAAAATACTATAAATTATTCAAAACTGACTCAAACATCCTTAAAAGATAGGTCTCCCGTGATGCGCCATTTAAAACTCAAGACACTCCACCCCTCAAAGAAGAAATCTTCAAACTAAACCCGCCCATCACCACTCAACGTCTTGTCATTCCAATGACGTGAACAAAGAATTCTATTTCCGAATGGAATCTTGTCGCTCTGCATCCTAAAGAACGAAATACATTGCTTTCGCTTTCTCTTGCATCACGCGGATTTCAAAGTAGCTTCCAAAAGCTTATTTTTTTAAATATATCTCATTGTGAAAGTGACGTATATTTATTTGTACTTTTATTAAATTATGGAAGCAGTTGTGTTGGTTAATCATATATTTATATCCACTTTTTCCAAACATCATTTTATTTCAATAGTTTATTTTAACGCAGACTTTACATGATTTTATAAATTACTTTAAGATTTAAGGACACAACCTAATATATATATTTAAATAAATAATCGGTTCAGTATATATGTCGTTCACAAATACAATTCAATTATATGGAAAATTACAACTGTAAAAGGTAAGAGAACCCAGGGCGTTAGGCTTGGTGTACTTAGATATGCACAAATCCTCATTTTAAAGGAGAAACTGTGATGGGCGTATGAGAACGTCAGCAACTCGAAGCTATCGGAAACACCTCTACTGTGATTTACGGAGGGCTTTTTGTGTTGCCGATTCCTACATTGAGTGCGTACTTAAGCTATTATAGTAGATTTTTTTTACAAGACCATAAATATTAGAATATTTTACTATTATATTTATTTGAGGTACTTATGCTATGGATTTTTGTAGCTCTAGAAAAATCCATCGAGAACGGCTGGGTTTAAACCCAGAAACATCGGTGCCTGAGGTATGCACTTTACCCCAAGCCCACCAACGTCAACAAACCTTTACTGTACACTCTTTTGAAAAACAAATAATCTAATTGAAGTATATTGTTTATTGCTATCCACAAGCATATTAAAATGCTTTTAGTAATATTTTTTTAGTAATATTCATTGACCCGCCTCGGTGGCGTGGTTGGCTAACGCGCTTGTCGTGTTGAGCTCGACTGCTGAGGACGGGGAGATCAAGGTTCGAATTTCAGTTGGGTGAACTGGGGGTGGTTTTTCTTAAATGGTTTTCTACTGTCCCTCCACGCAAATGCGTGTTCACTTCCTCCAATTCAACCTTCCCAATTCCTAATCCATTAGCGTAATTAATACTTAAAAGCGTATAATCCGAACGGTTATTAAGACGCGGTGCTAAATATTATTATTACTACTATTATTATTATTAATAATAATATTCATTATAGTTGTAGTATGTAGAAATATCAAATTTTAATGGAAGGAACGCACTTAAATGTTAAATTTACTTAAATTGATATGCATAACTTCTTTTGGTCTATTAAATCAAGATAAAAATAAGAAAAATAACGTGCAGGATGATTTATTTAAAGTAATACCTAATTTATCACGAATTATGAAATCAATATAAAGAGATACATCATTTATAAAAAGTCACCAGTAAGATTGCTACAATAATAATGTTCTAGAATTATTTAATTAACAGACAAATATGGAAATAATAATAATCTGCGATGATTAAAATATTTTAAGCAATATCAGGTTATAGGATTGGCTGAAATCAAATTGATTGGTGGATAAATAAGCAATTGGGCTAGATTGTAGTTATTATTATTATTATTATTATTATTATTAGCACCACGTCTTACTACCCGTTCGGGTTATACGCACTTACGCTAATGTGTAATGTGTAATGGTAGGGTGATTGTGAGATGAAATGGAGGACCTACAGTTTAACGTGGAATCCGAACCACGGTGGAGGCCTGGCATTAGATTGTAGTTATTAATACCTTAAAAATGTTAACAAAGACACTTAATACATTTAAATATATGTAAAATATTTTAAAGGCTATATGAAAGGTATGACTTCTCAAATAAGAATGTTTATACAAAATTAATAGATAAATCAATATGCCATTAATAATGAACTTATTAGTTGAATTAATTTTATGTACTAGTTAATTATTTGAAAAACAAGTTAACAAGGAAAGTGTGTTCTGTATTGATTACAATATTTTAAGCAGTTACAGTCATAAAAATGACTAATATAAAGGTTAACTAGTTTGACTAGATTATTAGTGATGTACCTTACACACGTGAACAAAGACAATTAGCAGTGTAGAATATCAACATGAAACATATTAAAATGAAAGGTAACACATATTAAGTAACTTCTTTAACAAAATTATTAAATTTAATACTAACGATTTATTAGTACTGAACTTGTTATTCAAGTCAATTGTTCATATAATTTTGACTGTGTTAAGTATCGAGTTAATTTATTATTTATAAGATTTATTTGAAATCAACGGATGTGTGTCATGCAGGTTTAATTGTACTATGTTTTGATTTGGTACAAAGACATAAATACATCATTTCGCAGGTTATTTTTTTATCTTGATTTAATTGATCGAAAGAGTTTATACATTTAAATCTAAGTAAATGTAACATCTAAGTGCGTTTCTTATATTATAATATTGAAATGTGTTATTTTGGATTTAATGGCAAGAAGCGATACAAATAACAAATACGGTTCAAACTATGATATCCTAGGCTACCAAATTTGGTTTACCTTTATGCCTTTCATATTGATTTTCAGTTGATTTTTTTTAAATTTAAATTTTAGCTTAATGGCCTTTGAGTCATTTTTGATCTCCGATTTTACCTAATATTTTTACTATTTGTGGACGACCTTGACTCGGTTAGTGTGGAATATGGTATGAAAAAATATATTATATAATGCGATAAGAGTTTCCTCATAATAATTTAGTTTTTTTAGTTTTTTTTAACTAAGATTAAGATAACTTATTTCTGACCGAAATAATATCTTAATCTTATAACCCTCATCGATAGATGAATGGTACAGAGAGGTGACTTACAACAATTGCATTTAACTGCATCTGAGCGGGAGGTCAGCGTTCAATCCCCGGTTAGGTGCAACGAAAGGGGTTTGTCACAGCTTAATACAGTGATGTACAAATCAAAAGGTCCCAGCTTCAATCTCCCGTGTCCAGGTGTCATTTTTCAATTAGGAGAATATGCTATTCATATCTGGCTATACGCGTATTTAAAAAAATATTATAACTTGGCTATTTAATCCATAAAAGCTATCTTTATTGGGTTTTTCCAATCATTTCTACACGCCAATGGGGGTATATTATCTCTAACTTAGTCTCTTAATAACTTAATAACTTTATATTCTGTCAGGTCATTAACGATCTTTGTGTTATGCGTATACAAAAATTGGTTTTGATTCTTATCTACCGAAAATAAATAGTTTGGCACTAAAACCGTATTGAGTGCTTCGAGTAAACATATACTAAAGAGTAAATAGAATGTGAGGTAAAAGGGTGAGCGAGGTCAGTTTGTTTCCTCGCTCTTTTCCCTTTCAACCTAATAATAGGCCTGGAGCATTCTTCTAGCAGTTTTTTACCTGACATAATTTATATGTGCATTCTAAAATGGAATAAGTCACAAAATCTTGGATAATGGTGTCAGAGTTTTATATTCTATTTTACCACTAGATTGCTTTTCAATGCTCACTAAATTTTTTTTTAAATAAAAAGAAAAAAAAAATACTCATATTGGTTATCATTGGATTTGTAATACGTCTTAACACCGCATGTTTGACAGTAGATGAACTCTCTATTCATATATGGGACTAGGACAGAGAAATACATTTTCTTGTATGTGGGCTACGAATAGATTCTCCGCATGAATCAAAACTTGAACGTTGTGTAATAATTGTTTTCCTTCATTGCACAGTGATATATAGACGGCCAAGGGGCTCTATCACCTTTATAAGTGGGTTAAGTTTTAAGTCATATTCTAATATATATACTTCTATTGCAAAAAAATAAATAAAAAATACATAGGTTATTTATGAGTAGATCTAAAATATATTTGTTAAACATAAATAATCAGAATGATAGATAATTTTAGAGAAATGTTCCAGAAATATTTAATACAAATGAAAGGAACCATCATTGCGAAACAAATTCATTTCACCCTGCTGAGGATCAAAGCCTGATCTCCCAAGTCAGAGTAAAATGAATTAGCGTACGTACAAATATTACGTTCCTGTTAATTATATTTGAGAGATTTTAATCTATCTCACTTCATTAATCAACCATTAATGTATTTTAACGCGTACAGCTTGGTTCGATAATAGAATATTATACACAGGCCTTCCTTAGAGAGTTAACTATACCCGAATTTCATTAACGCTGTGCACAGGCTGCTTGGGACAGATATATTCCAATAGAGCGTAGCACTATCGGTTTGTCGTGCTCGTGACGGTCCGGT
>CABEEJ010000915.1:174306-195477 GCA_901482245.1 Timema douglasi | reverse complement strand
TCTAGAAGGGTAAAAGAGACAGGTGGTAAATACACCCCCCCCCCCCCCAAACTAACAATTTTACTTTAAAAAAACCTTAACTATGATATTATGAGGGGAATAGTTATAGCTCAGATCGTGGAAGCAAGCTCCACTATTCATGGTATTGCTAAAAATCTAATTATTTTAGGAAAACTGCTTCTAAAACAAATTTTTTATTTGTTTTCTCATGGTGTTTAGTACGTGTGTTGTATTCTGTTGCTTAATCTTAATCTTATCCTAATTATTTCCTGTCCTCTCATTGAATATATTTCTCTTTCCTCGTCATGTCGCTTTCTTTGGTTGTCTGGGAAATGGTATATTTTGTATGTTGTTAACCTAAATAATGTTACATATCATCCAATGAATTGAGTCTAATTTGCTTGTCAGTTATTGATTAGAACAATAGAACTAAATAAGATCTTGTTATAGTATTATGGTCTCTTTAAATTATAGTCAAATATGTTATTCAAAGGAACACATAGAACTTAGTTTTATAAAACCAAATTTACTAATTTCTCCAAGGTGGAATTTGTTTGTAATGGAAAAAGTGTTGCGAGTTTCATAAATTATTAAACCTTTAGCTGTAAAATGTATGACTGGGATTAATATCTGTGCACGTATACAGAAAACTGTAAAATTTTAAAGGAATACGTTTAATCAAGTGACTTACATTCGGATAAACATAAAGAAGTTAATTATATTTTGTTTTGTATACAGTTATCTGCAGTATTATAAGCTCATAACAGTTTTAACATAATTATGGCTATGGGTAAAATACTATTATTGGTTTAAAAACTACTCGCACCACTGGTCACGTGGTCTAAGGCTTCAAGCTCACAATACACTTACATGCCTATATCTTGATTTAAAAAATAAGCGTGAAGTTCGTACCCTATAGATAAGTATATATATATATATTTGAATACATTAAGCATTTTCCCAAGAAAATAGTTCAATAGTGTGTCATGTAGATCCTCTTGCTTAGTTTATCATAAATTTATTTTACTAGTTTGTAAATCGACGAAATCCTGGTTTATGAAATTTCTAATTTAGATATCCCTAGCCCTGGTACTAATATACTTGAAATATTTGTAATATATAATATTAATAATTTCATATAAACAAGGATTTGTAGGACCAATAATATTAAATTCTATTTAAATCTGATGAATCTTATTAAAAAAAAAAAGTTTATGTTTTTGAAGGGATTGAGGGGTGGGGGGAAAGAGGCTGTTTCAGTTAGAAAATTAATACAAAATTATGATTGAAAGCTCAATTTTTAGAATAAAACAAAACACATCTAAACTATAAAATGTTGTAATAACTTGCTTCTTTCTAAATTCATGTACATAACAATTTTCATAGACATAGCCTTATCTAAGAGCTATAAATCTTGCTATATCTATTTTCTCATATTTATATGTGAAGTCATATTATCTGCAGCTGTCACGTTTGATGGATACTACCATTACCTCTATAATAGTTTTTTTTAGCACTGCGTCTTACTACCTGTTCAGGTTATACGCCTATGTACTAACTACACTAATGGGTTAGGGATTAGGAAGGCCTACATGAGATAAATTGCATCCTCATTTGCGTGAAGGGATAGTGGTAAACCATTTAGAAAACCATCAGTTTACTCAACTGGGATTGAACCTCGATCTCCTCGTCTTAGGTAGTCTAGTCCAGTATGAAATTAGAGCGTTAGACCACGCGTCCACCGAAGCGTGTCATAATAATACTAATAATATATTACATTTTTTTTTTATCATTGTTGACTGCAAATATGTTTGCTTATAAAAGTTTCTTCCTAGCAAAATCCTACTCCTGTCTCCTAGCACAGGCCTTGACCCAAGTAAAGAGAGTGGAGTGTGACATTTTTATATTATTATTATTATTATTAGCACCGCGTCTTACTACCCGTTCGGGTTATACGCTTTTAAGTACTAATGGTTTAGGAATTGGGAAGGTTGAATTAGAGGAAGTGAACCCGCATTATCGTGGAGGGAGAGTGGAAAACCATTTAGGAAAAACCACCCCCAGTTTACCCGACCGAGATTCGAACCTCGATCTCCCCGTCCTCAGCGGTCTGGCTCAACACGACAAGCGCGTTAGCCAACTACGCCACAGAGGCGGGTGGTTTGACTAAATATATTTTGTGTTTGTTGTTACTGAGCATTTATTGGGACAAAAATAATTTGATAACTTGTGACTAATTTTATTTCGTTTTTGTGATTTTCCAAACTTTATATAGCCTACTTGTGGTTTGGCTGTACATGCATTTGGAATAGTAATATAGAAGGTGGAATTTGATAGGAAATGTACCCGAATTTGAGTGGAGGAAAAGTGGGAAACCATTCAGGTAAAAACTCCTTGGTACACCCAATCTTCCCATCACTGATAATCAAGTCTGCCACGAGAGTGACGCGTTAGACAATACGACCACCGAAGCGGATTTCATGATAGTTTTTAAGTGTTTTCACCCATAACTGTGGGCACGGGGACTAAATGTCAACTTCATGTTGTCTAGCTGGCTGATGAGTGACAGGGAAGTCGGGGAACCGACTACGGTTCGGTATCTACTGAGAGTAGAGGACCCGGTGGTCTAGAGGTAAGGTGTCAGATTTCTGCGTTAGGGGTCCTGGGTTCAAATTCCAGTCCCGGCACAGAGATATCTGATTACCAAACCCTTCCTTCCCCTCTGACAAATTGTGTGCTTTCACGTTTTGTGAATGTGGGGAATGCCGGGCCCCCCACCGTGGTTTGGAACCCACGTTAAACTGAAGGTCCCCTCTACTTTCCACCATAATCTTCTCACGTACCCTATCATTTGAGGATAATGGAAATCGCCTTAATGGTGTCCCCAGCTCAAAAATAAATTCCTTCATAAGCCAGGAAAGCAGAAGTAAGATAAGGCCGAATTATCATGATCTAGAGCCTTAGCCCCAGCCCATGTACTTATATAGTAGTTCTTTATCAATTGTTTCCCATCGTCCCTCCACGCTAACAAGGGTACATTTCCTCTAAATTCTACCTTATTTATCCCTGACTCATTAGTGTAATTAAAATGCATATATGCCGGATGGGTAGCGAGATATGGAGCAAAATGAAAGTGCGTTAATTATAATTCAAACTCCCCTCTTCTGAATCTGGCACCGTACGTTTTCGCAAGTAAATTTAGTTCAGTTTGAACTGGATATTTTTTTAAAAGTAAATAATATAGTAATATATTTGAGAAAAAGCTGAAAGTTGTTGTACTAGTGCTCGATTTAAAGTAAACTTGTAACTGCGGTCACTTGGTTGCGTAAACGACCAATGTATAACATTTCCACTTCTGATAAATCATTTGTATTGTATTGTCACACAATGAGCTAAAGAAGAAAAAAATTTTCAAGCTGTAAATATGTTCGGGTTTGTGAGGGAAAGTTCAAATATTTGTTACTCGCTCCCCTCCATCTCTAAAACTACACTTGTGTTGAAGAAAAAGCGCTAAAATCTGTCACTAGAGTCCGGTAGCATGCATAGTCTACGGTGAAGAGTGACATAACCCTCCCTCATAAGTGCCCGCATGCTTCTTACGTTAATTATTATTATTATTATTATTAGCACCGTGCCTTACTACCCGTTTGGGTTATACGCACTTACGCTAATGTTGTAATGGTAGGGTGATTGTGAGATGAAATGGAGGACCTACAGTTTAACGTGGAATCCGAACCACGGTGGAGGCCTGGCATTCCTCACATTCACAAGTTGTGATTAATACACGTCTTGTCAGGGGTGAAGGAAGGGTTTGGTAATCAGATAAATCTTTGCCGGGACCGAGGATTGAACCCCGGCCGCTAGCACAGAAGTCTGACACCTTACCCCTAGACCGCCAGGTCACCGACACAATGTTAATCTGACGTGTGACGATGTATTGAACCTCTTTAACACCCTTGACAAATACTCTGGGATCCTCTTCTGTGTTCACATAGTCTAAGGATTCACTCTCGCAGTGGATTAGACTACCGATGATAGGTAGATCGGGATTCAAATCCGAGTCGGTTGGCTTTCCACTCTTTCTACACTCAAAACGGCAAGTAAGACGTGGCGTTAAAAAAAATAATGCTGGATCAGAGCTAGGGGATACACCTAAGCTTATTTTAAATTAGGACATTTTAAGAGTTAGGCCTACATTATTAATGTTCATTTTTTAAATTAAAATATGTACATTATTAATGTACATTTTTTAAATTAAAATATTAATAAAACTAGATTTGGTTGATAAAGTTATTAATAGGATTTACATCTTATACCTGGAAGGGGGTCAAACAATTTACAGCGGGTCTGACTGGACCTCCTTATTTTCCGTATCCTTCTTTGTACAGTAAGTCCACTCTGGGGCTCATGACACTTATTTTGACCTTGACGTTACTATTGTGTGACTTTAAAATTATAATTTTATGTTGTACTGCTGCAACCACAAAATGAATTATTTAATCAATATCGCATAAAATTATAGTTTTATGTTGTACTGCTGCAACCACAAAATGAATTATTTAATCAATATCGCATAAAATTCTAATTTTATGTTGTACTGCTGCAACCACAAAATTAATTATTTAATCAATATCGCATAAAATTCTAATTTTATGTTGTACTGCTGCAACCACAAAATTAATTATTTAATCAATATCGCACACTTTTCTCCTAATATTGCCTGAATACGTTAGTTACATAGTGTGACGATTCCTGGGGGGTTCCTAGGGTATATAGTTCGCATAAAACCTATACAAATTGCTTCAATTATTTTTTTTTAGCCATTTTGGTGACACAACAGCTTCATGGTTTGGTGGGTCCAACACCTTAGCTCAGTCGGTAGAGTATCTGTATACTAATCAAAGGGTCCTGGGTTCGATTCCTGGCATGGTCAAAAAATTTATGACCGGGGAAATGTGGGTTTCACTTATCACAGTGATGAATTATTAACGGCCGAGGGGCTGGATGTTGTGTATTTTCTAGATTTAAGTTAGTTTATAAGTCATGTCCTGATACAAACAGTTGGTTCAGAAAGCGCACGTTAAACACCTCAAATAAATTAGATTAAAAAAAAATTCCCTCGTTGGGATGTTGGTTTTGAATAAGAGCGCTTAGTTATTTTCCAACATTTGTAGGACATGGTTTCTTACAATCGGCGTGTCTGCCCACCACTTGGACATCTCTCATTACTGGTTGGCAGCTTCCCATTGGCCGTCACAGTTCGTGCAATCTTATGTCTGTCTAGATGACTGCGAGTTAGAAATATTTTCTGCTGTCCGTTTGCTGCAACAAAATATATTGTTTTCACAGCAAGCATCTCGTGCGAAGATTGTACCAAAAATTACTAGGCAAATTGCAATCAATTTAAAAAATAATTATTAATCCAATTTCTAAAGAATGATTTAAAAATATTATAAGAACTATTATTTATTGCTATTGCTATAATAATTGGTATAGCAATAAATAATATCTCTTATAATATCTCTAAACCATTAATCAAATACCAATTTTTAATAAGTACAGATAATAGGTAAGGGAAAATATTAATTTTTGGGATTAATGATAAGGTTGTATTTATTCCTTTTCTCTCTGAGTTTTAAAAGTAAGTAACCTATCTCGGAAATACAAGACTAGAATTATTTATAACATAATAAAACTAACTAAAGTAAATTTGTGAAGAATTTATTCAATCTACCGGTATACAATAATTGTATTTGAGATAATATTGCTTTCTTCTAAACGTAAGCGTTTACTAGTAGTTTTATTGAGCTTAGAATTTATTCTTTTAGGTGTATTTAATAAATTGGTTTTACCATTTTATTATATAGGTCTTGTAATTTTTTTTAGCATTAGTTCTTGTAGGAGTTTTAGTGTTCTCTTGAATACCTCCGGTCCATTTGGTTGATGCAAAATATGACACTTGCTTAACATCGAGAGGAGGTAAACATTATTTAGTATTAAGAAACCCGCCTCGGTGGCGTAGTTGGCTAACGCGCTTGTCGTGTTGAGCTAGACTGCTGAGGACGGGGAGATCGAGGTTCGAATCTCGGTTGGGTGAACTGGGGGTGGTTTTTCCTAAATGGTTTTCCACTCTCTCTCTCCACGCAAATGCGGGTTCACTTCCTCTAATTCAACCTTCTCAATTCCTAATCCATTAGAGTAATTAGTACTTAAAGCGTATAACCCAAACGGGCAGTAAGACGCGGTGCTAAATATTATTATTATTATTATTAAGAATGTTGTAAGATTTGGCAATTCTTGCTACTCTTCATTATAGTTTTAGGGGTACAAACCCCTTCCAAGGTATTCTTCTCTTGAGAAACAAATACTAGTTTCAAACATTATAATTTTCAGCTCGTTTTTATAAGAGTTATAGCATTTGATTTTGAAATATTCTATATATTATTAGAAACATTGGTTAGTTGCTAGTCTTTCTCACGTTTCATTCAGCCACTAAACTCAGGGAAGCTAACATTTCAATATGGTGGCCAATTTTCTGCCTTAGCATATTTTACCCAACCAAGATTTTATGGAAACCAACAGATTATATTTCCATCCCGTCAGTTAAAGAAGTACACACACTTCTTCTTAGGAGTCATCAAGAGCATTGGTGATGCAACATTTTTTAAATGAATGCTGAACCTTTCTTTCTGAGTTTAGATTCCAAGCTGTTTATATCAATTCTGACAATATTGATGCTGGGTCTTTCTTAATTTTTCCAAAAGATGTCAGTCAACAGCTAGGATTCATATTCCTTTCTCGAGTAATTCTTAGATGGTCACACATGGAGGTAGGGCTTACGTGTAAAAACAAAATGTGTGGTGCTGTGTGCAAAGCGTGGGAAAAAAAAGTAAGATGTGGTGATTACGTGCGTACACCCACCCAACACATCGCACCACCCACCCACCCGATCACACAAACACACACACACACACAAAGTATTGGCCCCTGGGAACGACATGAATTGAACCTTGTATCATTCATTCATGCATTGTATGCTCTCATGTCTAGGGAAGAAGCATCCCAAATGAACAGGAATCCAAACCACTCTGAGGTTACACATGAGTCAACGCTTATGACCGACCATGGCCAAGGCATGTTTGTTTTTTATTTTGGTTGCAAAAGCATCGGCAAGCTACTAACTATCCTTATGAGCCTCATCCCCAATAAATATAACATGTTTTTAGATAACTCTAATATATTAGGAGTGGTAGCTGGGGATCCGACACCTTAGCTCAGCCAGAAGCGTGTCTGTATACTGAGTTAAGGGTCCGGCATTACCGAAAAAAATATCTTGAGTGAAATGTGGGTTTACCCTTTCACATGGATAAATTACACGGCCTGGAATAGTATGTTGTGTCTTTCTAGATTTAAGTTATTCATAAGACAGATGAAGTTACGGCAGGCATATCCAGCCGGTAGTGGAAAATATACGGCTTATAAAAAACTGACCCAGACCAAAGGTTGGAAACAGTAATGGATGTAAAGTGGTGGGTGGGGCCTGAAGGGGGACGGGGTCCAAGACCATTAAACACCTCCCTATACATACTCTGATATACATACTCTAATAATGTAATAACATTATTATAATGATGTCAATTATTATTTTGACTAATAATCACTCACCCGCCTCGGTGGCGTAGTTGGCTAATGCGCTTGTCGTGTTGAGCTCTACTGCTGAGGACGGGGAGATCGAGGTTCGAATCTCGGTCGGGTGAACTGGGGGTGGTTTTTCCTAAATGGTTTTCCACTCTCCCTCCACGCAAATGCGGGTTCACTTCCTCTAATACAACCTTGTAATGTATTGATTTGGATTAATCTAAATTATGTAAAAAGTCATGGATGAAGGTAATTTTTCTTTAAAGTAATATAGGTAGAGTATCCTTTTAAGATTCATCCATGAACAAACACGCGTTTCTCAGAATGAGGTGAAAAGGACTTCACCCCTAAAATATTTTTTTTTATACCTTCTTTCCTGGTAAAAGAGTAACTGCGTCAATTCCTGTTAAAGGGAACAAGTTCATAGTATTTGGCAGAACACGCCATTTCTTTATACCAATAAGAAGCTAGCCCTCACAAAACGTGTCGCCAGGACTCTGTCTATTGGTTAGTTTTTACTTTGTTGACCAAGGGAGAAAATGCAAGGGGTATGTCATATATAGACCATAGTGCGTATGTTTATACACAGAACAGTATAGCAATAGCGACAGTACAGTCTAGCAATAGAAATTGACGACGACGACGATGAGGAGGACGATCTCCGGGACCTCGCTCACGCACGAGTCAGTCACAGTCCAACACATTATAATATAAGTCACTTCAATATCACAAGTGTGCAGTGATAAGAAACATTTAACTGAAATATGTGCAAATAATTTACTGGTGTAATATAAATAAACCGTGTGTGAAATAACAGCCAACAACATTTCTCTTTCTTTAATAATATTAATACCGATTTAATTAGTGCTCGAACACGGGGCTATAGACAGCTGATTAAACGGTATCTTTTCCGTACAGTGGTGATAGGCGCTCGATAACGGAGCTTAAGACAACCTAAAATCATCACAGCAATAACAGGGAATTAATCCGCATTGTATCAATCGACGCCCGAAGCGGGGAGATTGATCACATAGTTTTTATTATTGACGCCCAAAGAGCGGCGCTTTTATTCCGTATCATTACAACCTTCCCAATTCCTAATCCATTAGAGTAATTAGTACTTAAAGCGTATAACCCGAACGGGTAGTAAGACGCGGTGCTAAATAAAAATAATCCCTCGCTTCAGTGGCCCAAGGGTCTAAGACCTAAGCAGTCACTCTCGTGCTAGACTCAGTCTGCTGAAGATGGGGAGATCAGGATCAAAATATTTTTCGGGTCTACTGAGAGTGAATTTTCCTAAATGGTTCCCCACTACCCTTCCACACAAATGTGAGTAGATTAGGTCTACCTCTAAACTACTTCCTTGCTCATCTCTACCCAATTAGAGTACTTTAAATGCCTGCGTATAACCAGAACAGTAGTAAGATGCGGTGATAAAAAAAAACTTACTTATAAACTAACTTAGCTCTAGAAACATAACAACATCTAGCTCCCGGCCGTTAATTTACCTATGTTAAAAGGGAAATACACATTTCACTAATGATACATTTGACGACCATGCCAGGAATTGAACCAGGTACGTTACTCTTACTTGTCTCTGTAGACATACACGCTACTGACTGAGCTAAGGTGTTGGACTTTTTTTATTTTATTTTAGCATTGCGTCTTACTACCCTTTCGAGCTATACGCTTATATAGTAGTTACACTAATAGTTTCAGGTATTAGGGAAGTAAATTTATAGGTAGTGTACCCCCATTTGCGTGGAAACCCATTTTGTAAAAAAAACCACCTTCGGTACACTCGACCGAGATTCGAACTTCTACAGCGAGAGTAGCGCCTTAGACCACGCGGACACCGAAGTGGTTATTTGGGTGGTAAACACGTTGAAGCTCACAAGGAGATAACCGATTGTTTCGTATGCATTGGGAAAGATATGTAGTTATAAACACACAAATACTTTATTTATTTAAAAGCTTTCTTTCTTTCTCTTTCTTTCTCTCTCTCTCTTTCTTTCTTTCTTTCTCTCTTTCTTTCTCTCTTTCTCTCTTTCTTTCTCTCTTTCTCTCTCCCTTTCTTTCTTTCTCTCTCTATATATAAAGAGAGATGTTGTGTCATTATACATATATAATAACACCACATCTCAATACCCTTTTGGGTTGTACGAATTTGTACTGTACTAATTATTCCAATGAATTATGGATGAGAGAGGTAGACTTTAGAGTAACTATGGAGTGAGAGTAGAAAACCATTTAGAGGGGGGGGAGGGAACCTCGGTACATGTTTCACCTTCATTGGTAGTCCAGTAATTTGCAAGAACGACGCCTTAGACCATTCGGCCACTGAAGTGGGTAGTAAAATGTTGAGTTTAGTAGTGTTTAGTTAGTCGCAGCTTTATCGCCAACATACTCGCTGAAGTTAACTAACTAGTTGGTTTCTGTTCCATAGAATGTTTCTCAAAGTGTTTTCACTCCACCCATCGATAAGCCCCTCGCGTACATATAACTTTGAGTTGGCCAACAATTTGATCGGCCAACTCTCCGCACGCACCAAACAACCAACTAAATAGTTGGAAGACTGAGATGTCCCGCGCACATGCAACACAAAATGTTGTCCAACCTAGTTTTTTTCCCCCTCAAGTGATGTGCCATGGATTTAGTAAAAAACAGCTTGTATTATGCGCACTAGTAATCCGCGATAAAATAAAAATAAAAGTTAAAAAGAATAACTAAATATATTCATTACAAAGTCGACGAGTAACTAAAGGTAAACTCTACAAGTTGTATGGTGATAGGCAGGATTATCTAAATACATTTTTAAACTACTATAAAATGAGTATATTAAACTTTTGATAAACTTTTGTTTCTCTAAGGGCATTCAAAAATCTATCAAAACATCAAATGATCCACTTAGGTAGTCGAATGACGTAAGGCTTTACTCTCGCAGTTGAGTGGACTGCATATTGTGGTGTTCGAACCCTCTGGTCGGTCATACTGGTGCTATTTTTCCTAAATGTTTTTATACTCTCCTTCCACAAAAATGCAGGTACATTTTCTCTAAATGCTTACCTTCCTCATCCTTAAAACATCAGCGTAATTAGTTCATATGCGTTAAACGTGAATAGGTAGTAAGATGCGGTGCTAAAAAAAAAAGGTACAACACTTTCTCACTTAACTTAAGATAAAAAAACACATAGTTTTTTTTGTGTGTGTTTGATTACTTTGTTTAGCACCACGTCTTACTTCCTGTTCCGGAATTATTAAATAGCCAATCTATTAAATTTGTTATCAATCGTTATAGCCGCATCTAAATATTGTACTATTCAAATTAAAAAATCACACCCGGACGCGGGAATCAAAACCAGGACCTTCAGCTTAGTACACCAATGTTCTAACAACTGAGCTATTCAGGAATCGTCCCGTGCCCAGGGTCATTCTTCACTCATATTTTAAGGCAGTCTGTGATGCACGTGTGGAAATAGTCAGCTGCCGTGCATATTAAGAGCGATCAATTATGATCACGAGCCATCAGATGACGCAAGCAACCACCTTCGACTCGGGAGGGATTTATGATGCCAATAATAAAATTACAATTTGACGAATATTTATTTAATTAGTTATTTCAGGTTAATGAATATGATATGTATATTCGGCTATAACCGTAATCAACAAATATAATAAATAATTTGGCTATTAAATCCATCAGGATATGCGCATTCGTACAGTTGTAATTTTACTATTGCCAGCATAAAGCCAACTACCAAGTCGAAGGTGGCTCTGTTATCTGATAGCTCGTGATCTTAATTGATATTTAGCTGATGATTTCCACACATCCATCACAGACTCTGCCTTAAAGTATGAGTGAAGAATGACCCGAGACATGGACCCACACCTGGATAGCTCAATGGTTAGAGCATTGGTGTACTAAGTTTAAGGTCCCGGGCTATATTACCGTGTCCAGGTGTAATTTTTCAATTTAAAGAATACTTGTTCAGGTCATACTCTTATGTACTAATTACGCTAATGAGTTAGAGATAAGGAAAATTGAATTTAGAGGAGATGTTACCTGCCTTTGCTTGAAGGGGTAGAGTGGAAAACCATTTAAGTAAAACCATCCTCAGTACACCTGACTGGGATTTGAGCCCCGATCTACCCATAAACAGCAGTAAAATATATTGTGAGGGAGACGTCTTAGACCATGCAGACACCGAAGTAGGTATCCTCTTGTTAATCACAATATACACTATCAAGCTGAACCAAGTTTGTAGCGAAACAATAATTATTTAATCGGCCAACTTAATAGTTGCATGTGCGCTTGCTTATATATGGGCTCTCATTGAGTCAACTAAATAGTCGGCCATCTCAAAGTTGCATGTGTGCGTGGGGCCTTAAACAAATTGGATAGTTGCCACGGAGTACTTACAACACTCCGGCGTCGGGTGATCCAGATTATTTCTCAAGTAACGGCTGTCCCAGAATCGCAGTCATACTGGGGGCACGGAAATTAATTTGCATTCTTGTTGTTTCAAACACGCTGGAGAATAGAGAAAGTCACCTAATGATGAATTTTATGATTTTAATGCGTCTGCAAACATATTAAGGATAATTAAGGCACGTAGGTTGACGTGGTGAGGGGTCATGTGGTGCGTATGGGCGATGACATGCGTGTACACAATATTATACCAGTAGTTAGGAAACATGAATATACAAAATCCCTTTGTGAGCCAAAACCTCGATGGGAGTTTTATGTGAAAATTCATTTGAAGGAGTTTGGGTGTTAGGGTAGGAAGTGTCTCAGAATAGGGTTAAATGGTGAAACTTACGTTCCTATGGCCATTCTTTCCAGTTCATTAAGACCAGGGAGAGTGTTAGTTGTTTCGTAACATATATAAACAATACATGTAGCTTAGCTTATAGATTTATTTGCAATTATGCTTATAATATACCAAAACACTTAATTGTTTTTAGCATTTTTAAAATTCATTATGGCTCAATATCTTGAAAATATCGGTTTAGTTAGCAGTAGCATTATTTTTTAAAGTTTGAGAAAGTCCCTCCCACCAAATATGCGTTCCAAGTCTTTGATACTTTGGGTAGTATGCTAAATGAGTATTGTTTGAGTGCTAGTGCAGCCTTAGTGTTTAGCCTTGATATTTTATCACTAGAGCTCCACTGACTCACTTATCTTACTAACTACAGTTCATAACTAAAACTACACCAACACTTCATTGTCATTCAAACGACACTCAACCTCGTTATTGCTTAACATCCTTTAAATTGATTCACAAGTCCCCTGAATTAGAGAGCAGAGCGGAAATGATAGCTAAACCAATCACAAGATTTCAGTTTGTGATGTATGGCACACTCTGTACAAGTTGAAAGTATTTCATTTTTATCCTCTCTGCTTGTCAATATCTGCTTGTAATACATACTCAAAATTCAAAATCAATTCACTAGGCTATATCAGTGCGCATACGCTATGTAGGTTCATGTAGTGTGAAACTAGACACAGCCAGACAGCTGCGTGGACTGTTTTGAGGTGATATGAAATAACTCGCTAAATGGAAAGTGTTTGGGTCTTCCTGTTTTGTTTTTTAGTTTTTATTTATTTGAAGTATTTAACGTCCACTTGCTGAACCAACTAATTATATCAGCACACGAGAATTTCTATGAGCGAGTGCGAAAGGGCTTACAAATTTAGCAGAGCAAGGTATTTTCCCACACATTACAGAGTTCTGTTCTTTTACAATCTATGGCTTTACTTCTCCTCCGAAGGAAGCTGTGCTACGGATTTTTATCGCTCAAGAAAAATCCGTCGGTCCCAACTGGGTTTGAACTCATGAAAACCGGTCCGGAGGTAAGCACTTTACCCCAAGATTACCGAGGTAATTTCTCCCTTTGTTGACTTGTATCACGTCACAGCACAAATTAGAAAACGCTCATCTTGACAGTAATCTAAATGACATTTTATCCACTAGAAAGTAAAGATGTTGATATCCTCGTTGTTGCTTGTTTGCATTGCAAAGCATCATACATTTATGCTACGTCATTCTAGCATTTTCTGCTCTCAATTTTCATCGAAATTGTGAACCAAGCTTTGATACACCATCAAGTTGGAGCACCGTGATAAGATTAGGCTATTACCCAGTCATTAAGCATACAGTGTTATTTAAAATAACTCTCATAACTTTCAATTCTTTAACATATTTCATTTGCCTTCTCATTTGCCCGTCTAGCCTATGTGCACTCCTTTGCTACCATCTACAGCCTAAACTAACTGGCGAGCTGAGGATATAGTGGGCAAGCGATGACCACTCGTCACTTTCCATCTGGCCACTAGCTTCTCCCGCTGCTTTATATTTTATTCAATATTTTATCAACACTTTTTTGTGTATAAAAATACTATGTGAATTAGTTTAAAAGTATCTCAAGTGCCACTATTAATTTTAATGTCTAGTGCTATATTATTTCGTTGGTTTTGAATAAGATCATTTTATCGAGCGAATGAAAGGTTAATTATTAATACAACTCATTATCAAAATGCAGAAATTTTAATAAGTGTGTGTAATTTTGAGTTTGTTGTTTTGAAGAAATATTTATTTTAGTACAAGAGATATTTTATTTTTTATTCGCCTAACATTTATTAGCAGGTGTATTGAGATATTAATACAGGATGTGGTGGGGAGGTTACATATCTTAAATATTAAATCACTCACTCATATATGATTAATATATTTATTCAGCTGAATTAAATTTTCTCCTATTTGTATCTTTTTCAAGAAATCGGGTTGTTTTGAAAATAAAATCTTCTAGGTGCCTCCGTTCTTTCCACTGCACTGTTAAAGTCAAGAGAGAAACTCTTACTTATCATCTGCAGCATTTTTTGTAGGTTGGTTCTAGGTATCTCTTGAATACATACTTTCAGTTCTTTGTCTCTGTTGAAATAATGAGCAAACATTCTCTCTTTGAGGTATCCTCATGAGAAAAAAGTCTGCAACGGACAGATTAAGAGAGCTCACTGCCCACAGCACACCACTAGTTTTGAGAGATAAAGCAATATAGTGTAAACACGTGTGCAGCACTGCCATGCTGTGCCACCCCTTCTTGTTGGAACCAAACATTAAGAAGTTAGCTCTGTTAAAGCTCAGTGATCAAGGAGTCTGTGATGTGTCGTGGCCAGTGAGTTATAATCTGTCCTCTGTAGACTTTTTTTCTTGTGAGGGTACCTTAAAGAGAGGATATTTGCTCATTGTTTGAGAAAGGTGAAGAAATGAAGGCCTGTAATCAAGTATATATAGCCGTTATCACCCAAGAAATAGGTGAGTTTTCAAGATTGATTTGGTTTACGTCTTGGTATCGAATATTTTCGACTAAGTGGTTCTGAACTAGTTGGAGCACGAAAACAATCTTGAGATGTTTTCCTTAAACAAAAATGGCCGTTGGGGTAGGTAAGATCTAACAGCTGGTAGGTAAATTTATGTAATCATACCAAATACACTGCATATCGACGGAAAATAAGCTATTTTTTGTATTCCTAGTTAGATTGATGCTTATTTTGACTAGTTATAGTATTTACACAACATATCAAGCTAAACATATCTTTCCAAAAATAACCTTTATAAAACATTAAGTACGTATGTAATATTAAATAGGCCTAAGTCTTATAGTACTCTTTCTTTTATCCACAACTAAACGGTTTTTAAGTACCAATTTAGTGTGGGCTTGCCCTAATTGCGACAATCCACCTAGCTTGGACCCGAATTGCACCAAGAGCTTAAAAGTGCCCCGCTCCCCCCAAACCGGACCCGAATTGCGCCACTCGATACCGGACCCAAATTGCGCCAACTGTGAACTTAAACAAATATTCATGGTATGGTAGTCAGTAAGAAGGACACAAGTCAAAAAAATATGATTTAATTAACTATATAAAACAAAATCAAACATTATAACATCACAGTAAAATTTCCATTTTAAAAACATTGTCACTAATAGATAAATGTAAGATAAATTATAACATAATAACAAAAATAAACTAAAAAACAAGTCAAACAAATAAAACAAGTCATACAAAGGATTTTTCTAGGGGCACACACTTCACAAAGCTTAATCTATATATTAACAAACTCGTTAAAAATAATTTCAAAATATTTAGAATTTTTGAAAACTAGTCAACAGTAAACTACCCTTAAAAGGACTTTGCCCCCAAAACCAAGTATACAGTATTAATTGTCATCTTAAATACACCCAAGATGTATGTTTTAATCAACATTGTTGTAGCTATTTTTGAGAAATTTCGAATTCTTTTAAAATTTGTCATTAGTAAACAGGCCATAATTATTTTTTCCCCCTAAAGATCAATTATACAGTCTTAATCATCATTTAAAAAAGTCCCCAGATATACACTTTGAATAAAATTACTTAAGCCGATGATTGAGAAGTTGGGGTTCAAATCCTGGTCGAGTGAACTAAAGGTAATTTTTTCTAAATGGTTTTCTTCTCTCCGTCCAGGCGAATTCGAATTCACTTTCCCTACATTCAACCTATCTCATCTCAAACTCCACCATTATAATTAGCACATAAAAGCATAACTCAAACAGGTAGTAAAACGCATTGCAAAGTAAATTCATCAGTGAAAAGTATAATAATCAGCTATCAATTCAAAAATTATAACAGTATTTATGTAAAGTTTTAAAATAAAATTGTAAAATGAAATCTTTTCGCTTACTATGCTTGCACCAAATGTGATCGATAGCACACTATCTTGGTTTGTGGAAATGTTGACACGATGCACTCGTGGAGCGCTTGCTCGAAATCAATCGCAATGTATAAAGTTTGAAGGTAAAGTCTCTTCTCGCGCTCGTCCTTTAGGATTCTCGTAGCTTCAATATAGCTCTGCTTTTTCTTGTCTTTAAGTAGGCAAAAAACCAGAGGTATCTATGACCCTTTGAAATACCCGTGAACAGTAAAAAGTTGAAGAAAATGTTTTGGTGCGTATTCAAAGGTTCCATCCATTAACACAATTTCATTCTGATACAAATACTCAAGATTTGAGTCACAAGAAAATATCACAGCCCCGTTCTCTTTTTCGTTTTTTAACAAGTTTTCGTCTAGAGTAGTATTTAGCTCAATCTAATTTAAGGCAAATTGAATTTCGTCGGAAGATTTAGGCAAATTTGTTACTTAAATGTTATTCCTGAAACATTTAATTTCCTTGCAGGTCAATGTTTTTATAGTTTTTTCTTTGTATGCAACTCTTTGTGGATCAACTTTAAAGGCCTTACTTCAATCGCCTCAGCTTTCCTCTAACTGCGTTGCTGATGGATTTTATGTCCAACTCTTGATCTAGTAGTGGTTCGTAATTGTGTTGGTCTTCCAATCCACGAGGAAATATTTATGCCATCAATTGTGAATATTTTGGCCTTACAGTCCTTTTTAGTGCATCTCCACCTCTCTTCCTTCGTCAAATTCAATTGATTCACCTGTCGATACGTACAATTACTATAGACAATCAGATCTTTCCTTCTTTCACTATAAATCCTTTCCATATCAATAATTATCGTCAATATCACAGTCCACACAAAACCCGAACAAAAAATAAAACAATTACACATCTGGACTGTTACCGTTGCCGAGATAATTTAATACTGGCCAGACTTAATGTCAGAAAAGCTAATACAGATCTTGTTTGGGGCTCTTAGGTCGTTTTTACATTCCTTTACCTAACATGTCGAGAGATTGTTTGCGTTTGTGTTTGTTTACTTCGTCCCCTCTCATCTACCTAAATTAGACTTGGAGTAATTCGGGTCCGGGTTAGGTGAACATTTTTTAATCCCTTAATTATTGGCGCAGTTTGGGCTTGCCTTTTACTTTCATGTATTTCTACCTAGTAATTGCTGTTCTTTTTAATTTACAAAATTTACAAAAACTCAAAATCCATTGACTACAAAGTTATACTTGTTTAAATCTAACACAAGAAGTGATGGTGTTTTGAAATTGACACACAAATTCTCGGATCATTCGTCGTAACCACACTGTTTAGTCTGGTCAAGGAAAGCTTTACCAATCCGAGCTCTGGTATCGTCTCGGTCATAAACATTTCGTTAACGTCGATACCAGGTCAATCGCGAGCACACTGTGGTCGTAACCACCGATAACGATACCAGGTCAATCGCGAGCACACTGTGGTCGTAACCACCGATAACAGGTCAACCGTGAAAACACGCCTTATGTTACAGAAGGTAAGAAACAGTTTTTCTCTCAGACTGTGAATTGCGAAAATTGGAGTACACATAAAATACATTATTTTCCAAACAATCTGAGTTCTGTATAAATCTAAATATTAGTATATTTGAGTGGAGGAAATAAAAATACTGACCGTAAACGAGGAAATAAAAGGTGCACAAGACATACATTTTACGGGTGGTTGCCATTTATTATTTCCATTGGTTAATAGGCCAACCTGCCAATTTTTTTTTGTACGACTAGTATTTAAAAAAACATGCTGATTACTTTAACAAATCCTCGCGTAATTTTACGACTAGCTGTGAAAATGTTATTTTTCAGCCAATCGGCTTGTTAGCACTCGGTGACTCAGCGTACGCACACGTGTGCTTAGGCTGCCTGATGTTAACCAGTTTTTAAAAACATTCTTTTATAGACATATTCTTAGTTTTTAGCACCACCTCTTACTACCCGTTAAGGATTAGAAGGGTTGAATTCAGAGGACGTCATCGGCAGTCTAGTCTATTCCGAAAGTGACGCCTGAGACTATGCGGCCACCGAGGTGGTTCATATTCTTATTATTTGATCGCATAACGTATCATCAGCTTTATTATTAGTCTGCGAGATTGGAAAGGGTAATGGTTTGGTGTCAGGGAAGGAATGAGTTTACTACGTTAATGTTTAAGTTTTTGAAACTTCAAAAATAGTTTTCAAACCCAAAATCGCCTTCCATAGCTACAAGAAAAAAAAAAGTTTTGTTATAAAAACTTCAAAAAAGAGTAGTGTTTAATCGCTTCCCCTGGATAAATTGAGTGTGAACGAGCGGGGGAAACTTCCTGATTGTGGTGGTGTCATGACATCAGTTGAGTGAATTGAAGTAATCTACTTACTGACTGAGGGTAAATAGATCGGTTTAATATGAGAGAGGCCTTATGGCTCGTGGGCGCCAAAGAGGAGGAAAATGGGTGGTTTGAATAATTTTGGTTGCAAATAGTGGTTTATGGGTGCCGATTGCTAATGTAAATTACCCGCAAAATAATTTTTATGGAAAACTGAGAATTGCCACTTTGTTTTTGATGTTAAACAGTGCCTAAATACGATTTTTTTATTTTTTTTTTATCAAAATCACTAGAGCGAATTTTGTGAAAACAGATTTCTTCTCTTTTTGCCCTTCAGTAAACTGCACCTAGTTTTAGGGTTGGATATCTAATTCCAAAAACCTTGAGGGAACCTCTTGAGAACCCTAGTCACAAGGTTTTAACCCAATCAGGAAAATGCTTTCGGCAGATAGACAAACGGCATCGTGAAAACCACTTTTTCGGTATCGACAGTTAACAAAATCTCAGGGCTCAATTTTTTTTTGAAGATCGCAATATTTATCTCTACGAGAAGTTGAGATAAAGTGAAAGTGAAGTAAATAAATTTGTGTAGAGCCCCAGGAATCATTGTCGAAGGAAATTGCTTTACGTTTTAAATGTATACATATGGTAAGTAATGTTCTAATATGAAAGTACCTCGTTATGTAACGACACTCGCACCTGATTGTCCCCACAAAGCTACAAGAGTAGGGTGACCTGGTGGTCTAGGGGTAAGGTGTGTGGACTTCTGTGCTGGGGGTCCGGGGTTCAAACCTCGATCCCGGCTTAGATTTATCTGATTGCCAAACCCCTCCTTCACCTCTGACGAGACGTGTATTAATAACAACTTGTGAATGTGTAGAATGCCAGGCCTCCGCCGTAGTTCGGATCCCACGTTAAACTGTAGGTCCTCCATTTCAGCTCACAGTCACCATACCATTACACATGAGCGTAAGTGCGTATAACCCGAAAGGGTAGTAAGACGCGGTGCTAATAATAATAATAATTTTCTTTTTTTAATGCTTTTTTTAATGCTTTACCAAGTAATGGTTTAGTTTAATCCCTCTTCTCTCCAACTAATCATTCTAAATTTACGAGCTGCCTTTTCCTCAACACAAAGGGGGTTAAAAATAACGTGATGATAGTTGACTTTCAGCCTGCATCTAATAAAATAGTACCAAACGCATTCCTCTAATCCTCAATCATGCTGTGTTTGTTTGGATGAAAACCCAGCTTACACAGATGGTAATGTTTACAAATTACCAGACTATGGTTCACAATCAATCTGGTACTCCTGCCAAGACTCAACTTAAAACGGTGTTAGTGTTAGGTAGGCTATCAAACAACCTTGAAATAGTATTTGGCATTTGTTAAAATGGCAAATAGTCACGTTAGGTTGTACAACGTTTATCCAATGAAGGAGATTATATTTGTGAGTTTGACATTACGTTATCTTCGCTAACAACGTACTGTAATCAATCTAGCACTGTATGACAAATATACTTCTCAATGGAGTGACAGAAATAATAGATAATAATTTGAAATAGTTTTAGTTCCCAAAATTTTAATTTATTATTAATTATTATTATTATTATTATTAGCACAACGTCTTAATACCCGTTTGGTTCATACGCACTTACGCTAATGTGTAATGGTAGGGTGAATGTGAGATGAAATGGAGGACCTACAGTTTAACGTTGAATCCGAACCACGGCGGAGGCCTGGCATTCCCCACATTCACAAGATGTCTTGTCAGAGGTGAAGGAAGGGTTTGGCAATCAGATAAATCTGTGCCGGGATCGAGGTTTGAACCCCGGACCCCCAGCACAGAAGTCGGACACTTTACCCCTAGACCACCAGGTTACCAAATTTTAATTTAATGGTTATGATAATGGTATTTAGTGAACCTGTTTTATCAAAGATTTTCAATTTCAAACCAAATTAGGATATTTGGTTAGTTATTTGAATCGAATATGAATCAATTATTTTAAAACGAAAATGAATCGAATATAATCTGATTCGTTTTTTAAAACTAAATGTTATCAAATCCAAATTGCACGTGAAGGCTAAATTATATATTATGTATACGTAAAGAAATACATTTAATTGAGTCAATTAAAAAAGCTCACGATGCCATGTTTAAATAGGGAACATATTATAAATAGGCCTACTACAAATTTTGTAGGTGTCTGTGGTCAAGCAAAAAAAAAAATGTATCCAGAATAACTTCCTTAGAATGTTAGATCACTCAAAAGATTGACTTTAAGACTAGAATTGTGAATTAAATCGCACCAAATCCGAATCTATTTGGATTTTAAATTTCTAATCTGATTTGATCTGATTGCGCGTTTCAGAATTTCGAATTGATTACGAATTCTAGCAAGATTCAGATTCGGATGTCTCGCTGCTTCACACAGGCATAGTAAATATATATATATATATATATATATATATATAT
>CABEEJ010000915.1:161763-174259 GCA_901482245.1 Timema douglasi | reverse complement strand
TATATATATATATATATATATATATATATATATGCACACACACATCTATCCTTTCGTCCATCAGTAAATCAATCCATTCTTTGATACATCCATCTCTCTATATACACAGATTGTACCCAAATTATCTCTATATGGCTAATTTTAGTACATTTGCATACGTCTACATGAATCAATAACATTCACAATTCTAGAGTCATTATATCCACGACGTATGAAGTGTAAGAGGTGCATAATAAAAGACTAAGTCGCTTATTGATAAAGTAACCTGGTGAACAGCAGTAGAAGGATTGGAGCACTCTGACCTGGTGCATCCGGATGTGTTGTGCCAAAAAGGTCTGTGATCTGCCCAAAGCGTTCCAAATAATTGAGTTATTGAACATGAGGGACTTTGTACGAGGATTAATGCGTGTAGGCTTATGTATAATATATTTATTGTGGCATTAAAGAAATAACTTTGGCAATAGCCGCATAGTATACTTATAATTTCTGAATGAAAATGTTCTCAAACTTTGAATTATAAGATGTAGCCAAATTCGTAGTCCTTAAGAACAGATAATATAAGTCTGATAATTTCTTGTATCAATATCATGTGGGGGTAAGGTGTCGGACTTATGTGCTGGGGGTGCGGGGTTCAATCCTCGGTTCCGGCACAGATTTATCTGATTGCCAAACCCTTCCTTCACCTCTGACAAGACATCTTGTGAATGTGGGGAATGTCAGGCCTCCACCGTGGTTCAGATTCCACGTTAAACTGTAGGTCCTCCATTTTATCTCACAATCACCCTACCATTACACATTAGCGTAAGTGCGTATAACACAAACGAGTAGTAATACGCGGTACTAGTAATAATAATAATAATAATATCATGTGACAACAATAATTATTTTCGTAAATTTGAAAAATGATACCTGTACTCGAGAATCGAACCAAAGACCCTTAGCCTTGCGTGTCAATACTCTACCAGTGAGCTATTCAGGAATTGTCCCATGCTCAGGGCTTCACTCATAGTTTAAAGCATAGCTTGTGATGGACGTGTGTAAATCATAGGTTAAAAATGAGCTATCATTAATAACATATCCATCGGTGACCGGTGGTCGGCTTTATGCTGCTGTCTTCAAAGCAGCGCTAGTCTAGCACAATTATAAATTGTACGAGCATTAGTTCACCTCCAAATAATTATGTTGCTTCCATATTGTTACGTCAAGTTAAATTGTGCTAAGCATGATTATTTTATATAAAATATATGATTTGGTTTATTTGGAATTAAATCTGTTACACTTGTTGGTAACATTATTTCAGCGATATAAAAACACTATTCCAGTGTGTTTTCCAGGAATGGAAACATAGCTCAGACCAGTGTTTATGTTCACATGGCTGGAAGAAGCGGTAGAAGAGTAGAATTATTTATGTCATACCAGATTTTTTAATACACTCTTATAATTAAATGATTGTGTAGGTCATTACTTGCTTGAGCAACCAAACAAACACTGTTCTAGCCCACTCACTTACCTTTTAACTAACGGGAAGTAATCCAAGTAACTAAATATTCTCCCCCACCCCTTCTTAGTAGCAGTGGGATCCGGAACCAGTATGCAAACATCCTGGTCAGACAAAACGATATCCCCGCATCTTATGTGCTCTAGTACTGGTAAATACCGGTTTCTTAATCAACCTGAACTGGTATTCACTTGTACTTTCATTGCTACACGGCCTTGAATTAGTGGGGAAATGTTAAACGGTATATTATGTAAATAGTGGTTTAACTGGTAGTATTGAATATATTTTAGATTTATTTTTAAAAATATGGCTTCAGTTAACAAACAGGTTTATTATACCTGTTCTCTCCTTTGAAATTCCGGTAGAGCTTTTTTTTTAGATGGTTACCACAACTGAGCTTGAAATAGTGTTTAAAATAGAAGTACTTTGTGACACATTTACGAACATATTACATACTAAATAATTTGATCTTCTCCACTTTTGAAATATGGTAAACCATATTTTCAAATGATCAAAAGTGGCCGTTCCCAAATTTTGAGTTGCGGATCGCTCATTCAGCCTATATTTTTTCCTGTGAGCCACAACATTTGTATATTTGTTTAGATAAACTATGAACTATTAAAAGGTGACCTGGTGGTCTAGGGGTAAGGTGTCAGACTTCTATGCTGGCGGCCGGGGCTCAATCCTCGGTCCCGGCACAGATTTATTCCACGTTAAACTGTAGATCCTCCATTTCATCTCACAATCACCCTACCATTACACATTAGCGTAAGTACGTATAACCCGAACGGGTACTAAGACGTGGTGCTAATAGTGATAATAATAATAATTATTATTATTATTATTTTAAAAAATGTGTATGGATTTATATGATACAATTAATAATCCTTTCTTTAGTTTATTTATTTCTACATAGAAATTTATATTATTAATAATATTAATAAAGACTGGTTTGTTTAGTATATTGTTGAGTTTGACCCCGTTTCAGAACCACTTCTTCACAGATAAATTTCGGAAGCACCGAAGATCGAGCCCAGGATTTCTTTATTTGTGGCCAGGAACTCTGACCACTATACTAAAAGCAAAAAATAAAGTTTCTTAAGTTGAGAAGTTTGATCTTGTTTTTTGTGTACACAAAAACTTCAGTTTTTGCAAGAAAGAGGTCAATATTATCCATCACCAGCTCTATTTCAATATCCAATACATTAGTGTATTTATTTGATAGTAAAATCAATGTTCAAAAAACTGCCTTCCTCTTATATGTTGTGAGAAAAGGAAACGATAACTAACTACTTTTTCCGCTAACGCTATTCACGATGACAGCTCAGCCTAAAACTAATTAAATAAACTTGATCAAAGTTTGTCTTCATTTCAGTATCACACGACCGTTCAACAATAGAATGGATGCCAGATTCACTGACTGGTAGTAATTCATCATCAAAGACTGTGTTCACCAGAAAGGGGTTTCTGATCCGTACTCTACCGATGTAAATTGAAGGAAAATATTCCTTTAAGCTTGATTCTAGGTGTTGCGACATTTCCGGTTAAGGACATTTTCGATCAACGACAGTTCCGGTCAAGAGATACAAATAAGCAAAATCATGGACCTGTAAGTAAGGGTGTGAAAATTGTAGTCTGAATTTTTTCAGGAGGAGTGGGATTTGTTAGGTTTTTGAGTCTCTTCGCACTTTCTCCAGGCTTAGGAATGACAATGTAATAGGGCCTTTAATAAACGGTCAGATTACTTCTGCGCGTTAAATTTTTCTTTTTCCTTGTCAATATTATATTATAACCTAGTTTTCTTTTAAATTTCGTTCCATTTAAAAATTAAGAAGATTTTTTCTTTGTCATTAACTAGAATAATGCGATATTTATTTCTCTTTAAAAGTGCTTCAGCAATCTCCGAGCGTCAATCCAGTTTCTGTATGTACGCCATGGCCTTCAAGAATGTTTTCATATCTCTCGTTTCCTCGTACTACTTGAGTTCTGTCAATCCTTTCATCTAGTCTCACATTAATTTTCCTCCTCTTCTTGACCGTTAGGTTATCTCCATCCGTAGATACCTTTGATTATAATGCATGGTTTCGCACTTAAGGGATAGTAAGACATTTTTCAAGTTTGGTCTAGCTCTCCAAAGACAGCTGTTTATTTTATGGTTCCAGCCTTTAAACGCGTTTTGTCCTGTGGCGTCTTTGGTAGCGGCTCCAGACTTTGACAGCTATTTAAGGATATTTTAGCCATTGCTCTACGAAATAGTCAAAGAATGATTGCAGATTTTCATTTTGAGGAGCCTCGCTATGAATAAGCAACCATCCTTCATCAACATCTTCAGGTTTGAGGAACGCTAGCGTTGCGCACATTCCAACATTAAGCCTTATTTCACCATCTTCCGTGTATCCTTTAGTCATACATAAACATTTCTTCAGATTAAAGTAGCAGCTGTTGACTTCAACAGAAGGAATCACCTGTTTCAGAGCTGATAAGACCGCTGATTCAAAGTCCATATTGACTTTAATTGGGTCCCATTCGTGAATAGAGTTAAGTATCAAGCGAAACAAGCGCACGTATGTATCCTTCTTTTCGTCTGGCAGTAGTGCAAACAGAACAGGTACCACATTAGTTTCTGCGTCGTTGCCTTCTTATTCTGCGTGGACCGAGTATATCCGGCCGAACTGTTTGCTACAGCTCCGAAAAGTACCATCCATAAATAAATGCTTTTAAAATTTTAGGCATTCTCTTCCATTTCTTCCAACAAAAACTATGATTCTGTCCTTCGTTCTTTCATCCAATAAAATAAAATTGCTTCCATCACTTATATTCAGAATTTCCTCATCTAAAGCTACTTCGTCGCAGTTCTTGGGTTCCCTTCGCGTTCCTTGTAGCCTACCTGCCTTCTGTTCAGGTATAAAGTACAGTTTAGTGACGCAAAATGTGGAAATTCAGTGACTAATTCGTTGCCTCTGTTAGCTAAGTCATCCGCTTCTTATTGGTACAAAATTCTTATCGCAACATTTTCTTCTCTCGCTCTTTTCTTTGCTTTGAAGACAGCTTTTTTGACATCAAGTTTTGCCTCATACGGGGTACAGTCGTAGTCCATAACTCTTGAGTACTTTATTCTTCTTGCAAACTAAACTTCCTTTACAATTTTGAGGTCTCTCAAGACAAACCCATGTTAAAATTCCTTTATTCACTCTGTACTTACGATAGGCTTACCTCTTGTAATGTAGGGAAAGTTTTCCCTTCTCAGTTTCTTTAATCTCCATGTCCTCACTCATGACAATAAGTATTATGACTGAATGTAGTCAAAGTGCTCTGGCAACATAAGAATAGTTAAATCACACCACTGAGACTGGTCATGACATAGCGCTGGCAGCCACTGTCAAGGTCGGGTGACGTAAAATGTTCGGAAATCAGGTGAGGTATCGCGTGCTCTCTCTCTCTCTCTTACATGTGTTCAGTGCAACGGCTCTCGTGAAACAGGCCAAGAATCAAAGAAATAAGTCCTATTCGACTAGTTCAGTCTGCAAAGGTCCGAGTGAGGAACGGGTGGACTGGGGGCGACCGAGATTCTTCCAGGTCGTCCAGGTCGTCTATTGTCTTTATAATATATTGTAAGTCTTCCATGGCACTTTATTATTATTAGAACCGCGTCTTACTACCCATTTGGGTTATACGCACCTACGCTAATGTGTAATGTTAGGGTGATTGTGAAATGAAATGGAGGACCTACAGTTTAACGTGGGATCCGAACCACGGTGGAGGCCTAGCATTCCACATATTCACAAGTTGTAATTAATACAAGTTTTGTCAGAGGTGAGGGAAGGGTTTGGAAATCAGATAAATCTGTGCCGGGACCGAGGATTGAACCCCGGACCCCCAGCACATAATTCATACACCTCTCCCCTAGGCCGCTAGGTTACCCAGGACACTATAAATATCATACTAGAGAATCATTCTGGTTTCCACATTATTTGTAACTATGTTTTCATGCTTATCTGCATGACCTGCATGACCAAAATTGTCACAGCCTTAAATAAACTTTCAATCAATTGACTGGAAATGTCGCACATTTTATCTTGACTGGAATTGATGCTGAACGGAACTGTCGTATATTCGATTCCAGTCCTAAAATTGAGGTGGAAATTTAATCTCACATTCCATTGTGTAACTCTTTAACTTCTAAAATTGGTGACCTGGCGGTCTAGCGGTAAGGTGTCAGACTTCTGTGCTGGCGGCCGGGGTTCAATCCCCGGTTCACAGATTTATCTGATTACCAAACCCTTCCTTCACCTCTGACAAGCCATCTTGTGAATGTGGGGAATGCCAGGCCTCCACTGTGGTTCGGATCCCACGTTAAACTGTAGCTCCTCCATTTCATCTCACAATCACCCTACCATTATACATTAGCGTAAGTGCGTATAACCCGAACGGGTAGTAAGACGCGATGATAATAATAATAATAATAATAACTTCTAAAATTACTTATTTCCTCTTGGTTTAAATTTAAGTGTTTTTAAATAAAAAAATATTACAAAGGTATGCCATACTGATCAACCATTAAAAAATGAACGATTTTTTTAAAATTCAAACTTTGCTACCACCCTTGGGCGCACCAGTTAAATTTTATCCGGACAGTTTATTAGACACATCAAAATATGAAATTAGCAGAGAATGCAGAGATTAAATAAATAAAAATATTTTGGACAGATCGGTGTGAGGTAATTCCATTAATACAATGACAAGTAGAATTAGGTTGTCATTCTTTAGTGGAGCTAACCAAGCATCAGAGGAAATATAAAGACTGCTGTGACAAAAACATCAACCTTGGTGATTAGTGTCAAGCTATATTAATAACAGGATAAACAATAACAATACGATTTACAAAAGCATCAGAACCTCCACCTTATTATTTAAATATAGATATATGCCCCTAGTGGTAGTCGGGATATTTGAACATAGGTGATCCGCAAGTTAACAACCCCACAAACAGTTAATTGGCTAGCTCATACTATTAACTAGGCCGTAAGGACCTGAGGCAGTAATACTATCATAGTAAGAAAAATAGTTCAATACGGACTATACAAGAAATAGGATCCTCCATTTAAGCTTGCTCCCAACTGGGACCCTAAGCATACCAAAAGTATGTACTGCCAAAGCGACTACTACAACGCCTGGACAGTCAATATCACCCACATATACCAACCACAAGCGAACATTACTTGGTGAAGCATTTATATAATAAGCTAAACTATAAAATACCGCCAGATGGCACATAAGGCCATTATTTATATCTAACCATAAAATAAATTACGGTAACATCGTAAGACCACACTCCTTTGGAGGTCAAAAATTAACTATGACAGTTTATTAATTAACGGGAGCCCTAAAACTAGAATATCACTATTAGAGCTATAAATACATTTGAGCCTACTAGCTCCTTCCACTAACTTAACATCAACTTAACATTTTCGTGGCCCGATACCTGGTCGTGACTCACCATTTGTGAGCCACTGGGCTAACCTTTACCACACCGGTTGGATGTATTGATGATGATAATTTTACTTAAATGATTTCTCATACTCCCTCCACTTAAAATGAGGGTACATTTTGTCCACAATTCTACCTTCTTCATGCTTAATCCACTAGTGTAATTAATATACGAGTTTAACTTGAACAAATACTAAATTGCAGGTGAAAGACAAATGCTAACACACAATCGTACAAACTTTCTCATTGAGTGTTTTATAGGTTGGGACCCGCCTCGGTGGCGTAGTTGGCTAACGCGCTTGTCGTGTTGAGCTCAACTGCTGAGGACGGGGAGATCGAGGTTCGAATCTCGGTCGGGTGAACTGGGGGTGGTTTTTCCTAAATGGTTTCCCACTCTCTCTCTCTCTACGCAAATGCGGGTTCACTTCCTCTAATTCAACCTTCCCAATTACTAATCTATTAGAGTAATTAGTACTTAAAGCGTGTAACCCGAACGGGTAGTAAGACGCAGTACTAAATATTATTATTATTATTTATAGGTTGGAACAAGTCATAAAAGTTTTCAGTAAACGGACCCTAAGTAAGTTTATCACATAAAAAACTACCGATAATCTTGCTACTAAACGTACAACGTGAGCAAGTAGAAAGACGTGGTGTTAAATTATTTATCACAATAAACACTCATCATAAATACATTTTTTAAACAAAATCGTTCTAACGAGTTAAAGAAAAAAATCAGCTATCTGTACCAAAGCTCCAAATAATATATTTCAAATAATGATTTCTGTTTATTTTTGGCCCAAAGAACAGTTGAACGTCAATAAAACTAATAATTTTTTCCTTTCTCGTGACCACTAGAACACAGGAAGTATTGTGATAGTCAACAAATTTTTATTCGAGTTTTTGATGTATTACGACGTTTCATGAACCTGTTACCCCGAAAACGTGTTTTTATCAAGGACGTCTGTCTCCGCGTCAGTTAATAGGCCTAGAGGTGAAACCAGCTTGTCAATTGGGCTTAAAATTGGTATCTAGGATTTTAATAGGTTCCCCAGAGGTTTTTTTTCCTATCCAACCCTAAGATTGAGGGTATTTACTTCTGGGTGGGATAGAGAATTGAAATTTTGTATATGAAACTAAAATAATACTTAAGCTGAATGAACATCAAAATCAAAGATTATCAAAAATGAAGTGAATAAGTTCAGCGCTTACATAACTAAAATTTGAGTACAAAGCTAGCATCTAACTATTTCGAAAGTACAATTAAAATAAACAGGTTCTGCTGACATAGTGTGCTGAACCATGACGCTCCTTTTTTTCAATATGTTTCCGTAATAGTGTTTATTATTTTATCTACTCTCATTGACAAACTGTAATTCTCCTCTTTTTTTGGCTTGTACTTGTAGCAATGTCTATTGTTTTGTTTCATTTATTTTACGAGTTAGTAACTGTCTCAATATTTAGGTAAAGTTGCGGGAAATTCTGTGTAATTCACCGTACTATTTATTTTTAAATCGATAAAGCTCTTTAAATATTCACCGTGTCACAGAATTATAGTTGTTGAGAAAACTAACAATTTTTACGTGACAAGCATAGGCCTATACCCTATCTACGATAGGAGAGGTGGCAATGGAGTGCAAGTAAATGTTACCATGTGTTCATTCGTCAAAACCATGTTCCGCAATACCATATGTCGTGTTTTTTTTAAGCCTGTACTAATCCATAATTATAAATTTAGAATCAAATCCGAATCTTGGATAATTGACTCGAATCGAATCCAATCAGATCTCATGCCTAAAATAAATTTGAGTCAAATACGAATCAAATCTCATGTTAAAATTATTTAATCGAATCCTAGTCAAATATTATCTTAAAAAAATGGATATATTTTATTTTAAAATAGGCTCAGTTCCGAATCTGTGTTGAAAATTTTAATATGTTAAGTTTCTTAATTCAATCCAATAACAAAATATTTCAAAAAAATGTTGATAAACATTTCAGACATATTTTAGTCTTAGAACAAATAATGATCAATAGAACTAATTTCATAATGAAAAATCAAATACAGACTACACCAATTTCTTAATTATAGTGCAAAATTGATTAATATTAATGAAAATATTGGCCTAGCTACTTAAAAAAAATCTTGACAAACAACTGTTACCCATGTGATTCCTTCACGACCTGTAACTTAAGTTAATTTCTCATTTAACCACGTAACTGGTTTAAAATTGATTATATTGATTTGTTAAGTAAGAATGAATTAGAGATTCGAATTTGGAGCTAAGACCATTGAATCCGAATCTAGGATTTATTTAGATTCGAAATTTCAAATCAAGTCCGAATCTTTCTTATAATAACATTCAAAATTTCGAATAGAATTCCAATCTTAAAAGATTCGAATTAGGATTTCAAATTTAGAATCCTTTAAGATTCGAATTTATGATTTGAAATGTCGAAGGTCCACACAGACTTAAGATATTTTAGCACCGCATCTTACCACCCGTTCAGGTTATACGCCTATGTACTAATCACACTAATATATTGGAGATTAGGGAGTTTTAATTTAGAGAAAGTACACCAGCATTTGCTTGGAGGCAGAGTGAGAAACCATTTAGGGAAAGCCCCCCTCTCTGCACCCGACCATGATTGAACCCCGATCTACCCGTCTTCGATAGTCTACTCTATTGCAAGAACAGCGCTTTATTATGCAGCCACCGAAGCGGGTAATATGTTGAGTTATGTTTTCAGTCGAAACTTTCACAACAAACAATATGTTTTTATACTATTTTTTATTTTAACAGATTTTACATCATTAAAACACGCACTTATGAAACTAACCCTTTAAATATTTATTTTTTATGGAAGCAGCTACCATGCTTCAATTAAAAACACTTTTAAAATGAGATTTTATAAAATACTGAGTTCTCTTCATAAATTAGGATGGCGAACTAGCTGAAAAAGGGCAGTTTTTGACGTCATACAAACCAATCTAGGTTGTATTCATGCTCTATCTCAAAGTTAAAAAAAAACATTTTTTTATTCTGGTGGCCATGTACTATATAATCTATTGTTGCCACAACCACATGAAAAAAAACACATAATAGTTTGTTTTTCCCTATAAGCCACGAAAACTCCAATTACAAAGTTGTCCTTAGGGAATTATTAATAAAATAATTTGAGAACACTTTTTATAGATAGTATAATATTACCAAACACACAAATAATTCCGAATAGGCTGACATTCACTTTTAGCCAAAGTTTGCTTTAAGGAACCTTCTGCTGGCATTTATCTCCTCTCTTACTATAGATGGGGTATAGCTATGGATATTTGATTTTATTTAACCTCCCCTCCCCCTGTTTTTCAAAGTAAACCACTAGATGTCTTGTGAAATTGAAAAATCACTCTAATGATGAGGGAATTTTACAAACTTAGTTCGTAGAATCTCCACCGACTACCGTGATCAATCGGTATACCATAACTTGAGTGGAAAATGTAAATGGTTTATCATAATGGAATGTGAAAACTTAATATACCATTGGTTATAAAAGTAAAAATGATTTAATAACACACTTCATTAATTGGTGCCACCCCTACACGTAAATGTGTATATATTTCCTACAGTAAAATGCCATTGGGATGAATAGAACTAATCCAAACGTAACTACTTAAGTACTTTTTAATTTTCTTGAAAAGTTTTTTTGTCTAAAACTGCACAGTTAGGCCTTCTTATATTAACTCGCATTCTCTTCACTTTATTTCAGAATGTTATTCCAAAACATAACTTATTGAAGATTTTACTCCCATAATGCATCTTTCAACCACTTGCTATGATGTATTTGTAAACTTTATAAGGATTATTTTTTAATTTGGTTTACTTGATTTGAATAAGCCTGTCATTGCAGCGCACAAATTATACTAAACGTACACAAGGAGTAGGCGCAGATATTCCGCAGAGCATTTCTGTTGTATGGTTTGACTAATATCCATATTAAATGCTCTTTAATAGCCGTCGTGTAAAACATACAAATGGAAATAAAAAATAATTGGTGTAGGTGGGACTTGAAGTATCCTAAAGATAATTGTCAATGGCTGCTCCAAAAAAGAATTTCGTCAGTGACAGACCCTATTAAACGGAATTAGGAGAAACAAATTGATACTAAAGTTTCTGTGACTTACCCAACTATATAGTATTGTCAGAACAATCGGTACTTTGAGTCCACCTTCCTTACCCCGAACCACCTCATACCTCAAGAGGAATTAGAAACCTCGGTGACCTGGCGGTCTAGGGGTAAGGTGTCAGACTTCTATGCTGGCGGCCGGGGTTCGATCCTCGGTCCGGGCACAGATTTATCTGATTACCAAACCCTTCCTTCACCTCTGACAAGACATCTTGTGAATGTAGGGAATGCCAGGCCTCCACCGTGGTTCGGATTCCACGTTAAACTGTAGGTCCTCCATTTCACCTCACAATCACCCTACCATTACACATTAGTGTAAGTGCGTATATCCCGAACGGGTAGTAGGACGCGGTGCTAATAATAATAATAATAATATATTATTTCATTAATTTTATGCTCTTTGGTGGAGTTTTTCTACAACGTAGTATATTATTTTGTTTCACAAATACTACGAGATTTTAGTAAATGTATCTATTTTAAGATGAAAGCTAAAGTACTTGGGCCGGACCATATCATTTATTTGAGTTTGCAAAAGTCACATTGCTCACTATCTTGATTCCGCATTTTGATTATCACTGCCTCAAATCAGTAATCTCACACTGTTGGTCAAATGATATACGGCATCAAGCTTGAAATGAACTGGATTTCTGGTGACGTGGAGGTACAGGTTTGAAACTCTGCCTGATGTATGAAGGTTGGTTTTTAACATTAAAGTTATTGTTATTTTTATGCTCTCTATCGTACTTATTTTTATGCTCTCTATCGTACTTATTTTTATGCTCTCTATCGTACTTATTTTTATGCTCTCTATCGTACTTATTTTGTTGTTCAATCACTATCCCTACCTCTTATATTATGTCGTTTATGACTCTTACCCCAACGTTATTGAAACCATAAGACATCCTGGTGAATATTGTTAGTACTATAATCAGTCAATATTACCCTAATCGCAGTTTCAGTGGGTACTATCCTCTCACTATCCTCATCGTTGTCTAAGTTGGTACTTTCCTAACCGCTGCCTGAGTGGGTACCTACTCACCGCTGTCTGAGTGGCTATTATCCTAATCTCTGTCTTGAGTGGCTATTATCCTAATCTCTGTCTTGAGTGGGTATTATCTTAATCGCTGTATGAGTGGGTATCATCTTAATCGCTGCCTGAGTGGGTATCATCTTAATCGCTGCCTGAGTGGGTATCATCTTAATCACTGTCTGAGTGGGTATCATCTTAATCACTGTCTGAGTGGGTATCATCTTAATCACTGTCTGAGTGGGTATCATCTTAATCTCTGTCTGAGTGGGTATTATCTTAATCGCTGTCTGAGTGGGTAT
>CABEEJ010000915.1:140348-160781 GCA_901482245.1 Timema douglasi | reverse complement strand
CTGAGTGGGTATCATCTTAATCGCTGCCTGAGTGGGTATCATCTTAATCTCTGCCTGAGTGGGTATCATCTTAATCTCTGCCTGAGTGGGTATCATCTTAATCGCTGTCTGAGTGGGTATCATCTTAATCGCTGTCTGAGTGGGTATCATCTTAATCTCTGCCTGAGTGGGTATCATCTTAATCGCTGTCTGAGTGGGTATTATTTTATTATTATTTAGCACCGCGTCTTACTACCCGTTCTTATTATACGCTTTAAGTACTAATTACGCTAATGGATTAGGAATTGGAAAGGTTGAATTAAAGGAAGTGAACCCACATTTGCGTGTAGGGAGAGTGGAAACCCATTTAGGAAAAACCACTCCTAGCTCACCCGACCGAGATTCGAAGCTCGATCTCCCCGTCCTCAGCAGTCGAGCAGCTCAACATGACTAGCGCGTTAGCCAACTACGCCACCAAGGCGGGTGGTATTATCTTAATCGCTTTCTGAGTGGGTATTGTCCTCATCACTGCCTCCGTTCCTTTATTACATTTTGCTATCTGGGTATCTTTTTTCCTCTTTGCTTTCTCGGTCGTTATTGTCCTCATCGCTGTCTTTTGTATTGTCTGTATTTTACACATGGTGTTCTTCAAATTCTTGTTGTCTTGCGACCACGAAGGACAAGAGAGTCGAAAGAGCTCTATCGATGGTTGCATTATCTAGGGAGCTACTTTTGCAATATATTAAATTAATGGTGTCTAGGAGGTTGGGGTTATAATTCCGGCTAGTTGTACTGAAGGCTATCGTTCTAATTATTTTTTCCAATTTATTTCTACACAAATTCTGGTACATTTTCTCTTTATAACCCACCATCTCCATCCCTTTTCCATGAGTAACTATGTGGATGGTCTAAGTGGCGAAAATGCCAAAGGTGCTTAGATTTTCATACAAGTGGGTCCGTACCGCAAGAGTCTATGAATGAGTTTGTTTTTTAATAAAACGTCCCAAATTTTCACCCTGGGTCTCTATTTTTCATATTGTTTGTCTTTCAAGAACTAAAATAATATTTACCACAAAAAGGACATTTTCCCATACTTCTTTAATTTATTTTAATTAGTTCATCGATTACAAGGGTTATTTATGTCTTAGTCAAGCTGGAAATAGCTATCATCACGTTCGTTGAAACTAAATACCAGAACAAACAGTGTTCCGTGATTAATTTGCATAACATTTACACGTTCGTTGAATCTAAATACCAGAACAGTGTACACTGTTTAAGGAGACTTGCTACCGCACCTTGTGAGACTCATTGCAAACGTCAAAAATACTCGCGCTATTTAAAAAGTTTATTTTTATTTTAAAATATGTTGTTGTTGACAAAATGAAATTGAAATGGAACTGCTCCAATGGGATTGAAAAGCTCCTCATAAAAAGGTGAAATAGCTTATTTCCAACGTCATTTCATGCGAAAGTCACGATTTTAAGATTAAAATAAATAAATGGTTAGAAAAATAGATTGAGCCTATGTCTAACACATTAAGTTAATTTTTAATGGGGCACACCCACACCGGTGTACAAGCAGTCAAAAGAGTCATGAAAATTTATTCTAATTGTGAGTTACAGTGAGGTAAAGATTAGAATCTTGTCTGGGAGTATTGAGGGTAGTTCTCCCTAAATCATTTACCACTATAGTTTCCCGTAGTTGCGGGTACATTTTCACTCAATTCTATCTTCTATAATAACGAACGTAACAATTTTGTTCGAAATTTATACCTAAAGAGTGTTTCATACGATGAACAAATATCTTTATTTCTCCTAGAAAAACTTAAGCAGTGGCGTATTCTGAGAAAATTAATAGGTATGCCGTATTCTAAAAGTTACAGGGGAGATTTGGGGGCCGAGGACCCTCAATCACCGTTGTCCAAGAACGTCAAGGGATTATTTCAATGGAAATATTTGAATATGGTTACCTATAGAAAAGTGGTTCTGCTTCCTAGATAACCTGGAAAGACTTCTCAGAAAATTTGGAAGCGCCGGGAATTAAACCTGCGACCTCTGAGTCCACAGCCAGAAACTCTGACCACTAGACCACAAAGGCGGTCCTCAAATTGTAATGATATCTACATGGTTAGAGACTTAAGTAAATATTAATGTCGGGGCTAAGAGTGGTATGGGCACATTTCTGAATGCTTAAGAGAAATAGATACTATTCAATTAGCCCAGTGTAAATAAAAGTATACAGTTAGCAATACTCAAAGTAAACAATAATAATAAGAGTAACATGAAATGGTACATCGATCAAGCGTCCATTAGATCTTGGTGAGAGGGAATCGGGTGGATTGTCCAACTCACGTTGCATTTAAAACTATTTCTTAAAGCCTAACTTATCTCACACAATGCTGCTTGGAAACAAACGAGTCTCCCAACTTGAGAATGTATGCTCCAGAAGCTATTTAGATGCGTAAACTCTGACTATTAATACTCTAACGCTACGTCAATGGTTTATTGCTAAGATATTTATACTTATCTTTTGATGTAAGCAATGGTGCATTTAAGAAGGGAGAGGGTCAAACAGGGTATCAACCCCCTCCCCCCTTACCCAACACCACAAATAATTTTAATAGAAATTTAAGTATTATGAAATATAGCTAACATATTTAGGAATGAAGATGTGTCAAATGTATAGGTTATATTTTAATACCAGACTTCTGACTTAAGCCTGATATTCAAAAGGTTTACAGTTACACATAAAATTAACAATTGAAAAAAAACCCCACAAATAATAGCTTCGAAACCATTTGCATTATTTAAATATCTTAATTACTATAAAACTACTCCAAATAATTTCTAAAAGCATTTAATATTCGTAAATATTCTCAGCATTCGGGGGTTATGGGGCTGTGCAACCCCAAACCCGCTCTCTCTATCAAAATGTAATTCTTGCTACAGCCTCAAAGTTAATGGTTGGGTGCACCACTGATTAATTAAATCATATACATATATATATATTATTTTACCTTTTCCTTCTAAATCATCTTGAAATGGTGAAATTACACTCCTGACTTTTGGAATTCTTTGATGTTGAATTATATAAAATCACAATGACCAATAAGTCATTAAAGTAAAACAAAAACTAAAATAACACTATTAAAACTGCACGAATCCTTTCTACTAAAGAAAAACAAAAATGACCTTGAAGTTAAGATAGTTAAATAGTTTAATTTAGTCACTACTCAATTTAAATTATGTTAATTAGATAGTTAAAGTAGCCCCGTAACCCCCTTCCCCCTTACCTAATATACTAGTGCTGAAATGCATAAATTTGAAAGAGTGGTTAAATGTGTTTGCCAAACTAGAATGCCTAAACATAATTCAATGTATTTAATTAATGTACAATTTAAAGATTGTTATGTATACTATTATTTTGCAACTAATTATATATATTTTTTATGTAATTTTACTTACACTATACTAAATTAGCTTAATAAATAAACATTTTGATCTTGAATATTTTTTCGATAGTTGTCACAATGCTTAGCTTGCTGAACATGAACAGCATGACCTGGAGTGTAAAAAACCGAGCTCATTGGCCAATTACTTACGGGCGAGCGGAAGGGAATGTGTTGCAACCCCCTAGACATTGGGCAAGGTCATTAGAGCCTCCCTAGCTTTCCTTGCAGTCTCCAAGCAGCAGGCCCTGGGTTTCCTATTGTGTTAAGTAGAGCCTTTTGGAAGAAGAATTATTTAACACATAGTATTCTTGGAATATGAACCAATATTAGTTTTAAAATTAATATTTCATTACCTGTATATTTATTAATAATTTAAACATTATTTAGTATTTACATAGTTAGCACAGACAACATTGAATTAAAAAAAAAACTAGTCCATATCATTATGGGTATGCGGCGCAGTACTAGCATACCTGAAGAATACGCCACTGTTATTTAGGAGTGCGTTAATAATCACCATTTTTGAAAATTTGGTTCCGAACTATAACAAGCTACAGGATGTTTGTTTCAATCGCTCTCGGCCCCAGAGTTTCCTTTATAACTTTCAAAATAATGGACGCAATTCAGTGAAATCTGCCACGAACATCTTTGGTGTATGAGACGCATGGCGATGAAAGGACACGAGGTGTGGGGCTATTCTCTAGCCCATGTGTGGCCCCTAAGCGAAGTGAAGACCGCTGGCGTGTTCGCTATCCTCGGCAGTTAGTGTGACTCATCTGACTATGCTGTTATCGTTACGGGATCGTAAAGAGTAGAGTATGAAGCGGTATTCATTGGAACAGCACGTATTTATTGTCCACACGTACTGGAAAACTGCGTCAATAATGGCGTGCCAAAGACAATTTAAAGCGCAGTTTGGGTTTCAAGGACAACCGGCGAAATCCTCCATTCAGTATCTGGTGAATAAATTGGAAACCACGGGAACATTGTTGGATTTACACGAAGGAGGACGTTCGAAACTGCCAGAAACAACGGTGCAGGAAGCTAAAAACAGACTTCTGGCCTCCTCACAGAAGCCCTTGAGTAAACTTTCGCAAGAGATTGGGGTTTCCACAAGCACATGCCAACAATCAGCAAAACAAAGCAAGGCTGCATGCATAACGTAAATGACCTGGCGGTCTAAGGGTAAGGTGTCAGACTTCTGTGCTGGCTGCCGGGGTTCAATCCTCGGTCCCGGCACAGATTTATCTGATTACCAAACCCTTCCTTCACCTCTGACAAGACATCTTGTGAATGTGGGGAATGCCAGGCCTCCACCGTGGTTCGGATTCCACGTTAAGCTGTAGGTCCTCCATTTCATCTCACAATCACCCTACCATTACACATTAGCGTAAGTGTGTATAAACCGAACGGGTAGTAAGACGCGGTGCTAATAATAACATATCGTAATACTGCTACGAATGAATTGAAACCTCCCGACAAACAGAAGAGACTCAATTACCGTAAATTGGTCCAGCAATTTGTCAATGAACAACCGGGAATACTGGATTAAACGTGGTTCTCCGACAAGGCGTGGTTCCACCTAAGTGTGTACGTGAATTCCTAGAATACCCGAATGTTGGCTAGTGAGAATACTCACATCTTGCATGAGACACCTCTTCATGATGAAATATTTGTAGTGTGGTGTTCTGTGTCACGGTGCCGCATTATTGGACCCATCTTCTTCCATATGACGGTGGTTACCGCATTTTACATGGAAATCTTCCATGTGTTTGTGGATCACTTGGATGATGAAGGACTCCTTACTGGCTACTTTAAGCAGGATGGTGCCACCTGCCACACCTCCAATATCAGCATGGCTGAAATTGTTTCCTTCTTTGAAGATATCTATTTCTAAGGGGCTTTGTCTGATGAGGTCACTTGAAACTAATTCCACCGGATTTCTTCATATGGGGTATGCTGAAAGGGAAAGTGTATCGCAACAAAACACGGACTCTCATGGAACTGCAAGAAAAGAATCTTCGGGAAATTGAGGTTGTGACTCCCGATGTGTTGGTGAGTACCTTCAATAACATGGAGAGGCGTGTGCAGGCATGCCTTGATGATAATGGCACCCACTTTCAACACTTGCTATGAAATCATCATTTTTCTCATCCACCAGGGTATGTCCGTAGCAAAATTCACTCAATTACGTTACATCCATTATTTTAAAAGTTATAAGGGAAACTCAAGGTTCAAGAGCGAGTGAAACACCCTGGCGACGTCGTGTCATTCTTCATGTCACAGTGACCTGGTGGTCTAGGGTTAAGGTGTCGGGAGAGTTCTGTGCTGGGGGGTCCGGGGTTCAATCCCCGGTCCCGGCACAGATTTATGTGATTACTAAACCCTTCCTTCACCTCTGACAAGACGTGTATTAATAACAACTTGTGAATGTGGAAAATGCCAGGCCACCACTGTGGTTCGGATCCCACGTTAAACTGTAGGTCCTCCATTTCATCTCGCAATCACCCTACCATTACACATTAACGTAAGTGCTTATAACCCGAACGGGTAGTAAGACGCGGTGCTAATAATAATTCATATCACAATATGGGTGGAACGGGATTGACCTCCAATTCAGAGTGAGGCGCTTGCTGGATATAGGAGGTGGGCTACTTTTCCGTGGCCACCCTGTATAAAGTGATTGCGTCGTACCCAAGGGTGTAGAAAGGTGGGGGTCATAGGAGAAAATTACAATATAATTAAGGATTGTTTCGAAGCAACGCCGTAGCCAGCCGATAATTTCAGGGGGGTTTTGGTGGGTACATCCACAAATTGCCGTAAGCAAGAAAATATTCTAAATATTAAACACCCCTAGAAGCTCTCTGAAGTGTTTTTTTATGATAACACAGCCGCCTTATTTGTACTTGTATCTTATTATTGATATTGTTTGAACCATAAATAAAGCCATATATATTTTGTTCGTAACATTTCAGGGGAGCTTGAACCCCCAAACCCCTCCCTGGCTACGGCCTTGTTTCGGAGTTTTTGAAGCTTCAAAACTGTATTTCCATAAAAAGTACCGAACTGAGAGGCTATTTCGCTTCGAGTAGATTGCACCCTTAAGTTACATAGCAATTCACAGTATAAATTTACCTAATTTTGAGACAGAGCTTTGTTTGTATGACGTAACTATTCATAAACTTACTAAATGTGTGTTGGTGCATCTTTCCAACAAGTAACAGCTGACTAACGTCCTTTTTGTAAACAAGCCATACAAAATGTATCCACATTTATTCATTGTAAAACTTCATTTGTTTATAAATCTGATAAACAGATTTCTTGTAAATAACATGTTTTAAAAAAAATTGTATAAAAGCTTGTAGGACGTTCCATGAGCCCCTTTTCTGCCAATTATGAAATAGAATTACTGAACAATTATTTTCAAATTGCAATAGATTGTAATTGGTATAGTAAGATTTTATATTAATGTTAATGATTAGCTTCCTATGTACCTTGTGTATTGTAAAAAAAAAATGAAAATATTCTTTAAATACACTACTTTTATTGCATTTTTTAAATATTGAATTTTCACCGGCATATTATCAAAATTGAAGATATTTATCTAAAAAGAAAATTTACCTAAAAAAATTACTAAACCAAATAAGCTAGCTATTTTCTAAAATAAAAGTACTGTAACTTTACATTTTTGGCGTGTACCACGTTTTAATACTCGTCCGGGTTATTAAAAAACTTACACTAATTAAATAGTGATGTAGAAGAGAGAAATTGATAGAAAGTATATACAAATACAAGTAATGGAAAGGAGGTAGATCACTAAGAAAAAACCCACTGCAGTACACCCTGATAGAATTTGAACCCCGATACAATAGATGATTAATTTAAATTTAAATTTGTTGAACTAGATGAGACTGATACTTTTGTCCAGGGATCTACCCTTGTGGTTAACATAATGAAGGAACTTTAGGATTCTATTTTGACCTGAACGGGTTATAAGACATGATAATAAAAATTATTGTATTTAGCCACACAATATTTGAAATACATATTTTGCAACTTAAATAAGTGAAAATATAAAATACAGTAAATATTTTATCTAGTGTGCTGTGTATGTTCTGTAAAGTCTTATCTTTATGTGTGGGGTAAGCTGATGCCCCCCATCCAACACACACTAAGACTAAACGGTTAGTAGTGCGTACCCGGTTTTGGCAGGGTAGAGGTGATCAGGACCAGAAGCGGATTTACACTATAGGCTCACTAGGCACGGACCTAGGGGCGGCAAACTTTGGATGACATTATTTTTACTATAATATTTGGTTTTTAATAATAACTTTTACAAATTATTGACTAACATCATCAAAATAGTTAAGTTAAAGTCAGAAAGACAATATATATTTTTAAATAACTGTACTTTGCACTCTCTTTGTCACTGACTTCAACCATGAACAAATTATCTTTCATAGAAATCTTTTCTCGACTATTAACTACCTCTCCCCCCCCAAGAACACCTATTATCACGGAAACTTACTAAAACCCTTGGCAATTTAGTTTAAAATGCAACGTTGCTAAGTCATAGCTTGAGCAACTTAAAACACGCTGTAGTTCGTAGAAGTCTTTTAATGAATATTTTGCTTTGTTTTTCTCTTAACGATTCTATTCAACAGTACGGAATTACTATTATTGGTAGGCTAGTTGGTAAGTGGTTTTGTGTTTGTGGTGCAGACATGGCCGTTCTAGTGTGCGACATTTGAATTACATAGGCATACTGTCAATTTAGTAACAATCTGGTTAATTATTATTATGATTGTGATCTATATTAATTTATTTCGCTGTTAATCACGTGATTAGTTAAAATGAGTGATAAAAACAATCACGTTAACTTAGAGATTGAAATAGTGCATGGATTATTTGAATCACTTGTGCAGTTTATAAGTTATTTTCGTGGAGTGGGGGCCCACATTATAATTGTCCCTAGGAGCGCAAAATATTTTAATTCGCCACTGATCAGGACACACCTACGATATCCCCGCTGAGAAAATACCTAGGGCTGAGTTTCTGACCACCTCTCGTGACGCTGCGCTGGTAGCGTTGAATGTGTGTGTACTGTAGAGTCTGGGAAGACTTTTTTCCTACCAGAAAAAATCTATATAGCAGTGTTCTGGTAGGAAAAAAAACCTTTCCATGCCAGGATTCCAAGCAAAATTCTTGCACAAGTCCAAATTTTGTTGTTCGATAGACTTTAGTAAATATTTTAACATTTGTTCTTGAGCTCTATACAGTGGCAGATTCAAATTTTTGCGCCCCAAAGCACAATTATAATATGCGCCCCCCCTCTCCTTCCATCCCAATTTTTTTGTCAAGGGCCTTATAAAGTTTTGGAGGAAAGAGATGTTGGGGTGAAAGTTAGTATTCGAGGAAAGATGTATATGAAAGATAATCAGGCATGCACAGTAGGCCTACATGCCCTACAATAGCTTGATTTTAGCATTATGAAGACGGGGAGACTGATGTCGGTTACAAAGCGATCGCAAAGTACAGTTATTTAAAAATAAATATTGTAGTTCTGATTTACGCTTGAACTATTCCGGTAATGTTAGTTAAAAATTATTGAACGTATTTATTAAAATAAAAATATTATAATAAAAATTAAAATGTTATCCAAAATGTGCCGCACCCTAAAAAAGTCACCACCCCTAGGCCCGTGCCTAATGGGCCTATAGTGTAAATCCACTTCTGGTTCTATATGTATATACTCGTATTTTCAACTCTGGTAGTTGCACGGACAGCTACTCCCGCTAAGGGTCAGGAAACGATGTTATTTCCGCCCTAGATACCTAGTGATGACAGGTTCACTGATTAACAGGGGTTTGTATTTCAAAATAATCACTGCGTGTGTTTGCATACGTGGATCCGCTCAGAGGGTACGGCCACGGAAGTTATAGGGCACCTCGCCACAGTGCACTGTGTCGCTCCGCGGTTGCTAGGAGTTCCGCCAGTTGGTACGCACGAAGTCTTGACTTAATTGTATGGTAGCTAGATGGTTGCATTCGTGGGGTAGATATGGCGTCAAAATACAAAAGTTGGTGTCCTTTATGCCCCAAGATATTCATATTCACTCGCCCAAAATCTCTTTAGGCTGCCTCCATGTTGACGGCCTCCGGGCAACGTCCTTCTCGTCTCGGCTGGATAGAGTGGCCGGTTCTATTGTCGGGGGAGGGGGGTTTGGGTGGCTAAGGGCCAGTTTCATAGTAAAATTTAGTACGCCTCAAGTGCGGCGCTACACTAAGTACATGACGACATCTACCTAAACCAGGATGGAATGGGCCAGTTTCCTATGCGATAACGGCCCATTCTCATTCGAGTTTAGGTAGGTGTCGTCTTGTATTTAGTGTAGCGCCGCGCTTGAGGCGTACTAAACTTGACTATGAAACTGGCCCTAAATCTCTGTAGAGTCATCTGTGTGGGGGCAGGGGAAGCGGGGTCTTCCACCCACCGTACACTAAGTGGTTGGTAGTGCGTACCCAGCTTAGGCCATGGATAGCTGGTCAAGACACCTCCACGAGGTCTTAGCTGGTCAACTTAGGGTCAATATCTTGGGAAACCGAAGTTATACCTACGGCTGAGTTTCCGCCCCCCTCCCTGACGCTGGGGGGTAACAGTTGGAGGGAAAAACTCCATCCAAAAAGGGCTAGGAAGGGTGGGAGGGGTTTCCCAAGCTACCTGATGATGACGGCTCGTCGGCCAACATGGGTCAGTGGACCACCGCTCGCTACGTACTCTTGCACACGTGGCTTCGTTCAGAGGGTACGGCCATGGGGGTTATAGGAGCCCTGCCCCTACCGTAGTCACCAGGAGTTTCACCGTTTGGCCTCGGGTGGTGTCGAAGCGAAAAGTGTCTCCGGGTGGGGAGACGTGGTGAAAGAAATAATACATATTATTTAAAAAATAAAATATACCTAATTATTGCACTGATTAACATTGCTAAACGGGTTGGGGCGGGGTGAACCAAAGTGATTTTCGTGGAGTGGACAATATTTCCATAGTTGGCTAGGAGCTCTTTAAGGAACCATATTTTTTTTTAGCCCTGCATTGTTATATCCATTCTGGTTATACGCATGTGTACTAATTACGCTAATATTTTAAGGATAAGGAAGGCTTTTTTTTTTTTAATTAGAGGAAGTGTACCCGTAGTTCCATGAAGGAAAAGTGGCTAACCATTTAGAAAAAAAACCACTTGGTAGATCCGACCAGTATTCTAACACCGGTATTCGTCATCGGCAGTCCAGTCTATTGTGAAAGTGATGTCTTAGACCATTTGACCACCGAAGGGGGTTAATTAAGGTATTTTACACGGAACAATAATTGTGGCTCACACTCGGCGTAAACAAGTAATTCGTGACTGTTTTCAGTGGCGTGACTTTCGCGCTAGAGTCTTCTGCTGATTATGGGGAGAACGGGATTCGAGTCTCTGTTGGTTCTACTTCCTAAATTGTTTCCCCCCACTCCTTCCACAAAAATTTGGATATATTACAGCTGAAATGCCTTCTTCCTCATCCCCACCCCATTATAGTAATTACCGTATTATGCGTATAGCCTAAAAAGATAGTACATGCGGTTATACAAAAAAGTAATTCGTGGACACACACCGTGGGACTAGGGGACGTGGAGTGGATGCAAATTATTGCTCACCGCATCCCGGCAATACTCCAAATTATTTAACTAAAAGCAACAAACTATGAAATAGAACTAACATACAACACACTAAATATGTTTAAAATGTAGGCTATAGGCATAATTTTAAGACCAGGCTAATGACTTGATATTGTAAGTAAAACAAACATTGCATTAAATGTTCTTTTAAAACTCTCAATTATAAAATAAAAAGTTTATTAATAATAAGTCCAATGCATTATATGTGAGGCCATAGTTGGGTGGTTGGGAGATATAAAGGGTGCAAACCTCCTTGCACCTTAATATTTTAAAAATTAATAAAGATATGTTACTATCCTTTTGGTCCACGACCAATTTTTTTCCCCACCACGTCTCCCTACTCACTTGTCGATTAGTCTATATATTAATCATACTAATGGGTTAGGAATCAGGAAGTTAGAAATTAGATGAAATGCACCTATATTTGCGTGTAGGGGTGGGGAAAAACTATTAAGGAAAACTATCATTTATGCATTTGATTGGGATTAAAATATTCTGATCTTTTTATCACCGTAAGCTATACCAGATAATGTTGACCGACACCCTAGACCCAGGGGCCACTCTTCCCTGCCTGATGCCGTGTGCCGGTTGCAACCTGTTAGACAAAAGGGTTGTCAAATTTCTCTTTAAATTGTCTTACACTTTCAATTTGAACAATTTTCATCATTTGAGTCTCAAGCAGTTGTAATTGAGTAGTCAAAGTGTATCTGTTTTGAATATTTCAATCAATGTGTGTTGTTTTAAATGTTCTTTTGAGCAACCTAATTTTTCAATTGTTACAGGTGTGGTGAATTTCACTCCTCATTCGCCACACCTGTGTCTATATTGAAAACTATGTTTCCCACCTCTGTCTTTGACCGTGTGATCACTCAGGCGAGTAAGCTCGTCAAGGTTTTTCACAGAATGAGGTGACTACTTGTATTGTCTCGACATTGAGAATGAGTTCGTATATAACATAAATATTGAGTGATTATTAACATTCTCTTTAGCTCCAGGCGTAGGTATAACCCGAACGGGTAGTAAGACGTGGTGCTTAATATTATCTTTAACTCCACTAGAATCTTATTCTTTACTAAATAATAGTAATAATACTTAGCACCGTGACCTATTACCCGTTCGGGTTATACGCTTTAAGTACTAACTACGCTAATGGATTAGGAAATGGCAAGGTTGAATTAGAGGAAGTGAACCCGCATTTGCGTGGATGTAGAGTGGAAAACCATTTAGGAACACCCTCCCCTCCCCCCAGTTCACCCGACCGAGATTCGAACCTCGATCTCCCCGTCCTCAGCAGTCGAGCTCAACACGACTAGCGCGTTAGGCAACTACGTCTCCGAGGCGGGTTTATTCTTTACTAATATTTCACTATATGCCTGACTATGTTCTTTATGCTATTTTATTCTTTTCCCCTGCCTCCTTTTAATTGTGAATAAATATATAAACCATCAAGGCGCATACAGTAAAACAATCACCCACCACCAAGGACCTTGCACGCTTAAAATGGTTTCAGTCTTTCGTATAATCTATGTTCCCACAATTTAACTGTTTTTTCGCTTCGTGCAAATGCATCTCTTGTTTCAGCGAACGTTTGACTGCCGCGTAAGGGAATTTTCAACAGATCAGCTTCTCTGTCCCGTTCTATTTCCTGGAAAATAATTTAAAAAGAGCCAAAATTATGGGCACGGTATCTATGGCGTCAAAATAATCTGTTTGTTAGCTGATGATAAGGAAGGTGGGGTATGAATCCCAAATTGGGTGTAGTAAGAATGGATTAGGTACCTAAAAGGTTTCCCCACTCTCCTTCCACGAAAATATGGACACACATTCTCTGACATTCTACATTCCTCGCCATCATCCCATTGGTGTAAGCCTAGCTAAATTCATTTAGTGGAGGGCTGGTAAGATTCAGTGAGAAAAAAAATGATCGAAAATATATCACTTTGAATTAGGTACCTAGTTCCCACTTTAAAAAGTATAGGATATATTTAAGATCAAACCGGTTCATAGAAAACTAGATTATTCGTTTTTTTTTCAATTTTACATTGAAACGTTTCGTTTGGATTTTTTTTTATAGGTTTGGCGAACCCTTTTGAGAGTCTGTCCCCAATGTTTCGATCATTTTTGAAGGAATATTTTCACCTGCCCAACGGAATTTGAAGCTTCAAATTAACTATTGGAGAAATTAATATAGATTTTCTTTAGCACCGCGTCTTATTATCCTTTCGGGTTATACACCTATGTACTAATTAAGCTAATGGGTTAGAGATGAGTAAGATTAAATTTAGAGGAAGTGTACTTGAATTGGCGTCGAAAGAGAGTGGGATACCATTAAAAAACAACTCAATTCACCTGCTGGTCTGATCTTCCAGTCATCGGCAGTCTAGTCTATTGCGAGAGTGATGCCTTAGACCATATGGCCAGCGAAGCGGGTTATTTTTAACTGTCTTATAAAAATATAGTTACTATATTCACAAATACCATGGCTATATTTTAATTATATATAACTATAATATTTACTGTGGAAAAAAAAGGAAAAACTCGATGCTTATAGGAGCCCTAATAAGGCGACTTTTATGAATTGTTATGAATAGAGAAGTTATGGACTATGTTTATCTGGTTAGATAGCTTACCACTGTGACACAGCTTATAAGATTGCGCCATAGTGATTTTAATCAAAGCAGTCCAAAATTCTTAGGAAGAGCCTTTTAGAAATTACAAACCTATTTTTTTTTTCGGGAAGTTAATTGAGTCTAGTGTTAAGAAAAACGCCACATCGGACATGATTTCAAGCTTACTTCCAGGTATCAAGATAGTAGTAGAAAAAGCAATGGGAATATAATCTATTAGTAGCATCAACTCGTATTTGAAAGAATCGTAGGTAATTGAACTCTACAATTGTTTTTAAAGTTAAATTTAAAACATTACAAAATCACCAAACTTTGCAGGAAAGACTATTTTGACCATGCAAAGAGTTTTGGAGATTTCAAGATAAAACTTTACTAGCAATTTGATGATGAAATATTCAAAATCGCAAAAACTGTCAAACACCACAGATTTTATCCTTATTTTTCATGTTAAGCTCTTTTATACAAAAATCAGTTTCATCACATTTCTATTATGCTATTTATGAGCTAAAATATTTTAGTCGATAAGATTTTGAAGGCCACCATCAAAAGCTAATTTTAGCATAGTATTTAATCGATTTAGAGATAATAAAACAAGTGGAGTGTATGATCACTAAAATTGATTCATTACTCAGAAACATTTTAATTACCATGAAAAAGTATCATTTTAAAATTTAGTTAAAACAACTTTCAGTAAAAATGTGAACAATATTGTATCCATCTTTGCATGATTATTGATTTTGGCCATGCAAAGTACATGATTTGTTCTGTTCACGGAATTACATAAGTAGGTGTTTTTTTACAAACACTTGACATCCCGATCTTGGGTGTTTTTATGCGCATGTGGGGACCTTCCTGTTGACTTTTGAACTGATTGGATTACAGTTTGCCCCTAGGGGTGTCAAAACTGTCTACCTACGCAAATGCGGGTGTATTTAATCTAATATCTACTTCACCTCTTTGATGTGGATATGAGGATAACCCAGACAGGCATTAAGACTTAGGGATAGAACAAATAAACTTTAGTGGTGCTCTCGACACAGAAAGCTTTGTTTTTGGCCCTTTGCCATATATGGTTACGTCTGCCTGTTTCTCTAATTCAGCTTGTACAACTGTGTCAAACAAGCCAGGAGGATATAGGGCCTATTTTATCCTGAGTATTTTTAAACAGCTGTATTATATCTAAATGAATTATAAATATGGGACCCGCCTCGGTGGCGTAGTTGGCTAACGCGTTAGTCGTGTTGAGCTGCTCGACTGCTGAGGACGGGGAGATCGAGGTTCGAATCTCGTTCGGGTGAACTGGGGGGTGGGGGGTTTCCTAAATGGTTTTCCACTCTCCCTACACGCAAATGCGGGTTCACTTCCTCTAATTCAACCTTCCTAATTCCTAATCCATTAGAGTAATTAGTACTTAAAGCGTATAACCCGAACGGGTAGTAAGAAGCGGTGCTAAATATTATTATTATTATTATAAATATGGGCGTAGAAACATAAAACAATAAGGGTACTTTATTTTCTAAGCAACAAATACAAAATGTAGATTTGTTTTTAAACTACTTTGTTTTGATTAAATCACACTAATGCTCTTACATGGATTAAGATGAAAGTGATAGTTCGAAATTCAAATCCCTCTAGAAATAGAAGGACGGCCCAGGTTTTACTAAAGGATTCTAATCTCCTCCACCCAAAGTAAAAAATGGCGTACTTTAGGTGTATTTCAAAGATACTTACCAGGATTAGTTTTATCTATTCGTTCCGTTTCACTGTTTACTAAAGCGTGAGAGAATGAAACTACGTCCGCCATTTTGTTTTAAGAAAGCGTCTACAAAACACTACTTTTTGGATTATTTCTCACCAAACACATATTGTATTTTCACTGGACCAACTTTTAATGGTTCTTAGATATAATTATATTAAAAACTACGGCCATCTTAAAAAAATATGGCTATAGAACACTAATTTCTAGCCTGTCCGTAGCTCTTAAAGCCCTTGGCCCTGTTGAGTGAAAGCCTAAAACCTATTTTTTGGGATGGTGGGTGGGAGGGTGAAAGGCATGACATGACTTCACAACTGATCAAATATCCTTCCGTTCCAACAATAACAGATGAATTAATGAAACCGTAAATGGCGCTAGCTACCGGACAAGTCTTGCGGAAAAATCATACGTTTGGAAATATCAATTTTCTTGAGAACGAGTGAAATTTTCATGTTAATGTTTTCAACACCCCTTCTAATACAATGTATCGATGTTTATTAATTACTGCATTTTCTTATTTTTTGATATGAAGCTGGCAGTTTTCTATTGAAAAATGTCAATTTTATCGATATTTGATCACTGTTAAAATTATAGAGGTGGTGTGTATATAAAAAGTATAACTTAGTCAACATGCTTCTATTCTTGGACAAATCGTTTCCGTAAATAAAATTGCAAAACAATAAAAATTCTTGAAGATAACCATTTTTTCCCGTGGCTTTGCATTTCCACGCCAAATGAAAAGGGCCAATCGCCTTCACTCATAGACTAAGTCATGGGAAATCTGACAATGGAAACCCATAATTAATCATCTTATAAATTATAAATGAGGCGTATTTAATTGTTTGTATGTATGTATGTTTGTATGTATGTATATTTATAGATGCTGTAACTCCAAAACCAAGATAACTATAAATCTTAAATCATACTAATATAATGAAATATTGCCTGCCGATTTGTTGCTCAATAACACCCAAAGCACTGTATACCTTTAAAATAGATGGAAAGTTAAAAGAAATGCCATGAATTTACTGAGATTAGGCTACTACAAATACCCCATTAAATATTTGACATTTTTAAGTGGAGGTTAGTAAAATGGGAGAGCTCAAAATTTCCAAAACCTATGTTAAAAATACTTCTCAATGTGGTATAAGATTTAAATTCGTCAGGCAGAGGTACAAGAGCCAGGCCAAAGAGTTGTTGATCTGTCATGACATGTCCCTCATGAGCATTGCCTATCCATCACACGCGAAGGTTTGAAATTTTAAAAATTACTAACCCCTGAGCATGAACAATGCACCTAGAATTTGTAATTTTAAAATTTCGGTTATACAGTAAATTTTAATTCATTACAATCATTAAACCAAAAACTTTTCTCCAGGACAACTCTGGGTACCTCAGTTATTATCGATTGTTGTATAAAAGTAAGTAGGGTACATTCATATTCAGAAAGTAAGATATTTTTGACAGCTACGAAATGAAGAAGAAATGTGATCTGCAGCTATCATTTTCGATAGATGATATAAATACCTTTAAAGTAACATTATAACAATAATATTGTTAAATAATATCAATTTCAGTAAAAAAAAAGTTTATATAGTTTATATAAGTTTGTTACAACTAGACACCTACTTTAGCTATAATCTTTAAAGGTGACCTGGCGGTCTAGGGGTAAGGTGTCAGACTTTTATGCTGATGGCCGGGGTTCAATCCTCGGTCCCGGCACAGATTTATCTGATTACCAAACCCTTCCTTCACCTCTGACAAGACATCTTGTGAATGTGCGGAATGCCAGGCCTCCACCGTGGTTCGGATTCCCCATTAAACTGTAGGTCCTCCATTTCATCTCACAATCACCCTACCATTACACATTAGCGTAAGTGCGTATAACCCGAACGGGTAGTAAGACGCGGTGCTAATAATAATAATAATAATATAATCTTTAAAATAAAGATTTTTTCGAAGACGTTTTATGATGACTTTTAAAGAACAACTATAGGCCTGTAAAATAATTGCTGGGCTACCTACCTATACTTCAATCTTTGAATAATATGGGCCAATAGTTTTGACACAGCATTAAGCTAACTTTTAAATTTTTATTCACTCATTTTTCTAATCAAAATGTGACTTTTGTACTAACAGGGCAATTTATGTTGTAAACAAACACATTTTGAGTTCACTAGAAAACTATAAGCTACTTATGTGGCAAAATAAAATGAAATGGTCGACTACTAATCACAAATTTTAGCTTTATTTAAGATCCAGGCCTACCATATAGGTGTAACACTATTTTATTATATTAATTGAATATCGCTTAAGCTAATGGTGTAAAATTTTAAGCTAAATTATCCAAACCGTTAAAAAAAATTAAATTTTAAAAATCAGCTATTTGTAAACTACCTTTAAACTATTTATTTTTGTAAAAATATTAGTAATTCTTGATTGTAAAAAAAAAAGTAATTTTGAACTAAATCTGAGACCATTTTAGAAAAAATTCAAAATTTCTGATATTTGTCAAAGTAAACAACCCTTAAGTTAAATTACTTTTGGAAAATAAATATATATTATTATTAATAAAGTATAATAGTTTCCAGATATCAAATTTGAACAAAATCATTGGGAACATTTTCACTTTTATTTAAAATTCAGCCATCAATGGAATAAGTTATTATATTAATTAAGGTATTAAATAATTTGCATTGCAAAAATGTTTCCAGATTGTAATTTTGAATCAAATCGCTAGAGCTTTTTTTTTAATATAAATATATAACATTGAAAGAAATCGGTGAACTACATTTAAACATTTTTTTCACTGAATAACCAATATACATTTCCATTAATCATGTCAAACACTCTACATATAAACATTTTAAACAAAATCGTTGTATGCATTTCGAGAAAATTTTGAATTTACAAAAATCGCTCATCAGAAAACTAGCATCAATGGCTAGGATGAAAATAAATATTCTATCCTGAGGTATAGCCATTTGACATCTAAATATCAAGTTTTAAGCAAATCCATCAAACCTATTTGTATCTTAAGCCTATGGAAGGTCGGACGGAGGTACGGATGGGGGAACAGACAGATTGAATCCACTTGTTTGGGTTAGCATAAAGCGTAAAGATATAATCTAAAGATAGATATCTTTTACAATTTCAATATTTTCTCTTTATATTAGAAAGAAAAAAACAAACCTTCTGTGCACAAACCTGAAACATAATTTAGAATGCACCATGATGATCGTGATATACCTCAAAACAATCACTAGCAGGGACCGTCGATTCCCAATGAGTAAGGAGTTATATTTATATATATATTTAGCACCACGTCTTACTACCCGTTCGGGTTATACGCTTTAAGTACTAATTACTCTAATGGATTAGGACTTGGGAAGGTTGAATTAGATGAAGTGAACCCGCATTTGCGTGGAGGGAGAGTGGAAAACCATATAGAAAAAACCACCCCCATTTCACCCGACCGAGATTCTAACCTCGATCTCCCCGTCCTCAGCAGTCAAGCTCAACACGACAAGCGCGTTAGCCAACTACGCCACCGAGGCTGGTGGTAAGAAGTTCCCTTCATCGCTAGTAGTGGAAATCTTTTGTTCCTTTGGATTTGTTGTAGTTGATACGATCATTTTGCATGACAACGCTCAGATCTTCATGCAGTCTGCAGTCTACAGGCTATTCCAATATGCAGCAGTGTAGTCCTGGAAAAAGGAACTGAGGCGGCCATTCTCCTAATTCTATGCAACTTTATTTTTAAACATGCTAGATGGAAAATTAGTTTTATCAAGTCAACGTTTAAAATTTAATAGGTTTAATGTTTTAAAATTACAAAGACAAGCTATACATAGTAATATAACTTTTTTCTTTTCATATTAATGATAACTATTAAAGCAATGACCAAAGTTCGTTTCCTCTCTGTTCAGGAAAATGACAAATGCGTTTTTTTCTCTCCACAGATGACCGACTATACAACAAGGCCCGAACGCATGGTAGTGGGTCCTATTGTTTCAAAGGTGTATTATTTAATTTGATGAACATTAATGATGTAACATGATTTATAAGATTATATAATCAAAATGGGGTAATAATTGAGTTCATTACAATAACATCCAGTCCACACTCAGAAGAGCTACAAACAGTGGCGGACCTTAAGTATTTGACACCCCTGATGAGCCTTTCCTTGGGCACCCCTATACATAATTTTTAAATTTAGAAACATAAAACAAGTTTTTATCAGATATTTTTACTGTACATACTATAACAAACGAGTTTAAAATAAGAAAAATGCAAGTAATTAAAAATTCAGATAACAAGTAATAGCTTCATTTTATTGTATTAAAAAAGGACTGAATGCTAAGCCTATTTGTTAAGGAATCACCGTATCTGCTTTAGAGACTTAATGGGGAACCCCCATACATACAATTTTGTTTCAAATCCGTTACGCTTCGTGCTTGTAGAGAACTTCAATTTCATTTCCCCATCTGTTAATTCTTTTTTGTACAGATAGAAATTTCTCGCCTGTAGGGTTGACTGACTGGCTGACGTCCGTGAAGTTGGCCCCCCCACTTTTAAAAATTCAATTTTTTATGATTGCAATCATTTGTTCTTCGTTTGTTCCGGATTGTTCCGCAAAAATTTTCGTTTGTTCCTAAAAATTCAAGTTTTTATGATCGCAATCGTTTGTTCTTCGTTTGTTCCGTTTTGATAGGCCCACAAATTATATGTTTACATTGGGGAGGCCAACTTCACGGTAGCCCCCCCACTTGTAAAAATTCAAGTTTTTATGATCGCAATCGTTTGTTCTTCGTTTGTTCCGGATTGTTCCGCAAAAAGTTTCGTTTGTTCCGCATTCGTTCTTGCACAAATGGGACGTGAACTTGTGGCGCTTTGTTTACTAGTGAGGG
>CABEEJ010000915.1:122804-137799 GCA_901482245.1 Timema douglasi | reverse complement strand
CCCCCCCCCCCCCAAAAAAACAACAACAACCACATGGGTTTTTATTAAAAATACCAACTTAAAAAAACACAACAAAAAACTTATTATATTATGAATTAAAAGCAATTGTCTAATTTTTTAAAGTAGTTTATTTTCCTTTTAATATTTAAAATATGATTTATTACTTTAAATAAAAATGTAGATAGATTGGAAATGGAATTAAACATAATGACATAGGACTAGATCAAACTAATTTTATTGATTATTTTAAAGAATACACATACAATTTAAATTTAAAACATTATTTTCTAAGAACCAAATTTTACTAACATGATTGCATGAAAGTTTTATTTTGAATTTTGTTAACCAGTGTCTATTGTTTTAATTCCTTTACAAAAATTGATTTATAAAATATAATATTATTGCTAGGCGTGGACGTTATTTTCTTTGTAAAGTAACAGTATAGGCACTAATTAATATGTTAGAATACTTGGTTAAATCAGATAACATACATAATATCTTAAATCACACCACAACAAACCCAATAAAACCTAATATAGCCCAACTTAGTTTTTAAATAGCCCTAGGTTTTTTTCAAGCCTGAGCTAAGAGCTAATCATTGAGAATAGAATGGTTTGAATTTCTACAAAGTTAAACAATTAAAAATAAGAATTCTAGAATCGTACTTGTGTGTATGATATTTGAACACACACGCACACACATACAAGGACACAAACATTTTTGGATGTGATCTTCCTCCTGCCCACAATTTATAAGCGAAGGGTGTCCAAATTAATGTATATACTTAATCGAGTTCGATCATTTTCGGCTTTATACTCTTAATATAAAGATTTAAATAAAACTCATCAAAGTAGACATGTCTTTACTCGCAACACCATACCTTAAAATTAGCAGGATCAATCTTGCTTAAAGTGTTTAGAGGTTTGAAAAAATAAATAATTGGTACAGCGCACCACACAGACATTCACTTATGAGCTACTGACGACAAATTATGAAAATTTGTTTCCTAATTGTAATATACAATGGAAGTAAACCAACTCTTGGATAGTTACTAAATGAGAAAGTATGTACGATTGTGTCGTAATATACATTTTAATTTACATGAAAATGTTTATAAAGGTATAGTTTTCCATTAATTTATCACAAAATAAAATACTGTCAAAAATGTTTCTAAGTAAAAAACAAAATATTCTGTTATTTTAATAGATATAATGTAGTTCTGATCATTTATAAATGACAGCCTATTAACATAGAAAATTTGCCTGTGCCTAACGGGATAGTGTCTCTGGAACAGTCCTGGGTACCACACCCATTTCTGGGATGTTAGTTTTTGTTTCACCCTCATTATCAAAATCTAGGAACACTAGAACTCCTTGGTAATGCACTAGGACCAGGCCCTAAGTCTTGCTCAGTCGAAGAGTTTTCACTAACATCTGTATTTTCACTGTCTGTTGTTGATGGTGGTACCCTTAGTACCGATCTGCAGGTCTACAGGCGGTTGAAATGTACAACCATCCGTTTCCGCTTGGGTGATTCACGTTGAATGCGGTAGATTAAATCTGATATTATGGTCTACAGAATAAATGGGGAAGAAATCCCATGCCCTCTGTAGTAAGAGTGAGGTTCATTTTCTGACTGCTGGCTGGCTCACACACACATAATCACCCATCTTATATACACCATCCATACTCTTTTGGTCGTTCACATCTTTTTGCACTTGATTTGTTTTACCTGTATGTTCCCGTGTTAGCGCAGTTTCTAAATTTATCTTTTACTGCCAAGCATACTCGACAGAATTTTCTACAGAATCTGGCATGCCATACATTGTCAATTCGTAGCCTTACCCTCTGACCACACATGAGATACTCAGGGGTGAACTTGTATAATCTTGTATAATTTACCGCTATGCTAGTAGAACCGTTTACAAGAACTTGTCCCAATTGTCCTGAAATTTATTGACGTACTTGGAAAGCATTGCGCAGGGAGTTTTACTGAATCTTTCTCCCAGGCCATCTGACTGTGGATGGTAGGGAGTTGTGCGTGCTTTCTCTATCCCAAGAAGTTGGCACATTTCTTGGAATAGCTTGGACTAAAACTGGCGTCCTTGATCTGTATGAGGTACCACTGGCACACCAAATCTCTTGATAAACTCTTCTACAGTGATATTAGCTACTGTTGACGCTTCCATATCTGTCATATTATATGCCTCCATCAATTTGGTGAAGTGTAACTTATTTGTTTCCTTGAACTGACTTTGTTGAGAGTCTCATAATATTAAAGTAAAATACTACCAGGTACAGGGTGGTGCCCAGGAACGGGAGATTTTGAAATTGTCATTTCAAGATCAAAGCGTGTCGGGGTAGCACTTTGTTGATACAGTTTTGTACATACTTCTATTCCATTTATTAGTCATGTAGTAATGGTCTGGTATGCAAAGTGCGTTTTCCGTGAAATAGTTTTTTAGAAACACCGATTGTATGACGTCCGCAAGACGAGAATTTTGGTTTCACTTAAATCTTCGTTGCCATGATCCAGTGCCTCAGCTCACGCAATCAAAACATGGGCTGCTAGCTTTGAAGCAACTTGTTCCACTCTTATAAAAAAGAAGTCATTAAGTCCAAATAGGTCCGCTAGAACACCAGAAACTATTGAGGCTCTCGGTAACAATAATGCGAAGCCGACATATTCATCGTAGTGACATGCATTATCCCTAAAACATCCCACCGCAGTTTGGGTAGAATATTAAAAAGGATTTAAATTGCAATCTTTATAATACTAAAAAAATAATCCAAAAATTAAAATCTAGTGATTTTATAAGTATAACAACTTTTTGTCAACAAATGCTTACTAAAATGGAAGTGAGTGAAAATTTTATTGAGAATATTTGGATTTTCGATGAAGTGCATTTTCACCTAAATCGTTTTGTGAACAAGCAAAATTTTCGTTACTGGGCTTAAGAAAACCCTCATCATCTACAAAATAGACCTTTATATAGTAATAAAGTAATAGTATGGTGTATGGTATAATAAAGGGGCCAATTTTATTTTAGGATAACAATGGGCGTGCGGCTACTGTAATTTCCGAACGGTATGTAAACATGATTGAGACACTTTATAATGAAGAACTGAAAATGTTTCATGTACACGAGTCCACTTATCTTGAAAAAGTTGGCGGTTAACCTCATAGAGCAAGAATATCGATGGCCGCTGTACGAAGCGTGTTTGAGAACCATGTCATCTGCAGGAATGGCTATATTTTTTGTCTTGCGAGGTCTCCTGATTTGTCCGTTTGCGATTTATTTTTGTGTGGACACCTGAAGACCCAAGTGGTTTTTCATCGTCCTTGGAGTATTAGGGAAATGAAAGTAAGGATTAGTGAGGAGATCAACATCATCTCTTGTGAAATACGGGAAATTGTTATGGGAAACTTGCGTGTGATAATGCAGAAATGTCTGCGCAGAAGAGGTGGTCATCTGCGTGATGTAAGCTTCGGGAAGTGACTTTCTTCATATAATTTTTAAGTGGCATGCTTTTTACTTGAGTAAAAACAAGTTTTCTTGAGAGAAACTCATTTATTTATCTAATTTATAGATGTTTTAAAATATCCCGTTCTGGGTGCAAACTTGTAGTTTCCAATGGGTGAGCTTGGTAGTCGGTGACCTCCTTCTGGCACACTCAGAACATGCTATACACCCCAGCTCTATATAATATCATTCTCGGCCAATAGAACCTATGTCAGATTTTCTCTAATGGTTTTTTTTAACACCTTGGTGGCCACCAGTAACCACATCATGCAACGATTTTAAAATATCTGAATATAGGTGACGTGGTACTACAATTTGATTTATGTCCGGCTTATTTCCTTCCAGCCAGCGATGGTACAGAAGGTCACGGTGTACTTATAGTCTTCTCTACTGTGCCCACAAACTTATGTAGCTCTCTCTTCTACTGAATACTTCATGGGTGCTTGGCCTCTCCTTGTAATCCTGCTTTAGTTTAACAATGTGTCCGATGGCTTCATCAGCGTCCTGTAGCAATGTGATGTCCACGTCTGCCCAATGAAATTCCCAACTTAAGTTCTCTTTAGATGTACTGGACACCTGCAGATTTTCATGCACACATTGTTTACATGGCAAATGGGATAGTCCATAAGCATTTCCATGACTTTCTAGGACGTTGCTCTATAACGAAATCAAATTCAACCAATTGTTCTAGCCACTGGGCAACCTGCTCTTCAGGTCTCTAAACTGATGCATCCAAAGAAATGAGTTGTGGTTTGGACCTGTTTTAAACCTCTTGACACATAAATAACTCCAGAAGTGGTGAGTTCCATACACCAAAGTCAATATCTATATCCTAGTTACATATTAGCGATGTTCAGCCTCTGTTAGCGCTCAACTAAGGTTTGATACTACTACTGGTTTTTCTCCCTCATGTACTTAACTCAAAACAGCTCCGATGCCTGTCCTACTGGCTTCTACATCCAAGATAAACTTAGTGTCCATCCTTGGATTGGGAAGAATTGGAGCAGATGTGAGACATCGTTACAGCTGTTTAACGGCATTTTCACACTGCTCTTTCCACATAAACCTCTCTCATTTTTGTGTCATCTTATGCAGGGGTGTCACAGTGTTTGAAAATCCCTTTAAATAACGTCTGTAATATGAAGAAATCCCCAGAAACACCTTTATCTCTGTAGAATTACTAGGTATGGGGAAATACACCACTGCACAATTTTTTTTCTGGATCAATGACCACACCTTCCTTTGAAATAGCGTGTCCCAGAAACTTCCCAGTTGTTTGAAATAGTACAACTTTCCGTAAACTCTTGACAGACACGCCGCGTGTGAAGTTAGCGCCCGGGGAAGCCTTGAAAGAAGCGCTCCCACCCCCATACCCACTTATCACATCATCTCGTATCCACACCATAATTCTAGGGATTATTGCTATGGAAAATAACAAGCGGTGCAACCTTTATTGTGCAGAGTATCACAATCCAAAAAACACTTTTTAGATCATCCAAAGGTTAAAGGTTTTTAATTATGTTTTTAGCTAATATAGTCATAATTAATACATGACACATACCTGTCACCTGAGACCATGGCTGATAGGCCCAGTCCAGGAGTAAATCTCAATTTTTTATTATTGAATAACAGGGTTAAATAGATATATTTGAGTATAAATACGGTATTTTATTCACACATCTCGAAAAATAAAAAGTAACACATCATTAATTGTAGTTGTAGTTGTGAAATGTTCAGAATATAACTACGTAGTCATTCACTATTCACTTTTATAAATCATAATTAATAAAATCAAAATATTTATTGATTTTTATTCTAAATGTCTGTTTATTAACTGTGTCAGCCAATTTATTAGAATATATTGGATAGTAGAGAGAAGGAAAAGGTTCATCACGATGTCTCTGACTCACGGGCTGTGAGCTGATTGAATTCATGTCGTAACGGTGCCATTGGTTTACAACGGTTGCTCTTTTCACTTTACCTATTTAATTAAACTGATGTTTTATAACACAACACATTACACCATTTTATTTTCAATGTTTTACAAGACGTATTTTAAAATTTGGCAACATCCGTTGGAATCTGATCTAATGCCCTTATAATATATTCAATCTTTACATTTTAAAACGATTTACTAACAAAAATGTGCACGAGAGGTGCCTACTGGCACCTCCTTGTTCATGGTACCCGGGGCGATCACTCCACTCACCCCCCTTGTGGCAGCCTTGCCTCTTGAACACCTCACGGAGCCTACTGATGTGCTTCTCAAAGGGTCTCCCAATCATGATATCATCCAGGTATACAAATGCCGTATCCCACTGGAGGTCAGATAGAACTAGATTCATCAATCCTTGGTATGTCATTGGGCTATTTGGAACTACTAATATATCTACTGTCGTAAATGTGGTCCACTCACAATCCTGAGGGGCAACCTCAATCTACCAGTAACCACTCGTAATATTGATTGTGGAAAATATCCTCAATATCTTCACATCTCCTCAATAGATAAGGCGATCATCTCTACGAGGTAGAAGATATGCGTCATTCTTTGCAATAGCCGTAAGCCATTGATAATCTACACAACCTAGTTCCACCATCTTTTTTATTCACCATAACAACCGGTGAGTTCCATGGAGAAGTTTAGGTTGAATGGCGTCATTTTCACTCATATCTTTATCAACTTTTCTCATTTACTCCCTACGGTGAAATGGTACTCTTCTCAATGGGTGGCGGATGGGTGTATTTTCACCGGTATCAATCTCGTGATAAGCTAGATCAGTGAAACCAAGGAGATTTGATCCCCAAGAACACACATCTGGAAAATCGTTCAAAATATCCTCTGCTATGGCACATTGTATGGATGATAGCTTGGCTGAGTCTGAATAAAATTAACTAGATGGTTTCTGCTCCGGATAGTTTTATCTTCAGTCCCTACCATTCCTGCAATGACTCATGACATCAGCGATTCAATATTTGTCCCATTGAATAGTGTCGCAGGTTGTCGGTGCTGGTTTAGTAATCTAACTGGAACTGTCTTTTCCCTAGAAGATACTAAATCGCAAGCTACCAAAATGTCATGCTTTCTGGAAAGGTGATTATTTGTTTCCAATGCCCCATTCCCACATCCGCACCAACTTCTGCTTGGAGCACTACTTCATGTCCACTCGGTATTACGACTGTCTCTCTCAAAGTAACACGGCACACCCATGGCTCTGTTTCCTCTAGTGGTTTATTTAGTCATACTTCCCCTCCCCTCACGCACATTATTCCTCTCAAAAGCAAAACATCGGATCTGTTTCTGCGTAAGAAGTCCATGCCTATATGGCACATCTGTTTGTCCTTTTGCAACAAGCATTTCACGTGTTACAAAATAACCTCCTATTCTAATGGGTACCCTAACAGTACCACACACATCATATAATCATGACTTTAGCCAAAGAATAGGTCAGTTATAAATTAAAGTCTGCCATTTGACGCTCGTCACTCTTGTAAGAAGGAAACAGCCGCCCCAGTGTCTATCAGTATATCCTTGGAATCGTCCCACAATTTCTCTCCACGAACACGGCAGAGTCTGGCTCCACACTTTCTACCATAAACTAGTACTATAGTTTATTAATAATAATTTAATGCCAGTGTAGTTTCGAGCACACCAGCACACACTAGTTTGTTTTTGTTTCTTATCCTTACTACATTTAGGCCAAATATATTCCAGTTCACCCCATTGGTAGCACTTTATTTCTCTTACACATTTACATTACTTCATTGTTTGAATGGAACCTGAAACACTTTTCAAAGATTCCCAAATATCGTGGATGCCGGATGGTATTTATTGTCTTTAGCACCATGTTCAGCATTCGTGGCGTTTTGTGCTACCCTTGAGTTACAACGCACACGTCCCTTTTCGTTATCGGTTGCAATAACTCATCATTTGCGGTTACTTGAAACGTGATCGGCTGCCACTACTTGACCTTTATCTTCCAACTCATTACAACGTCCAGCATCTTAGGCTGCTCTTGTTACATTAGAAGTATTATATCCCTCCCGAGAGCTTCCAAGAATCGGTCTCGTGATATTTTATCCATAGCTTCGCTATTAAGTCGGATACGCATAAGTCGCGAGGGTTCTTAAGCCCATGCAAGTTCCAGTCGCGATTCACCACTTGTCTGGTTCGATTTTGTAACTGTAATTTATCAAGTTATGTTGTTTAACACGGATTAAATTTGTCCCCTAGCCGCTATTTCACTATCTGGCAGGTCTACGTACACAATTAGAGCTACCCCCGAGAGAAACATACCCATGAACAAACCTTTTTTCACTACTCCAACCATTGATTTACGCAGCAAGCTGTAATAGTGATAGTCACTCGCACCGGTCACTGGAATCCAGGTATACGGTTGGGTTTGCACATATTCCTAACGTTTTAACCCAAATTCACAAATACCTATACTGCCACCAATTTGTGGCCTGGTTTACTATTTACAAATTATATATATATATATACACACTTAAACTCAGGGCTATAACCATTATTATACTATTACACATTAATATATACAGGTAATTTACACATGATACTTGGTTTCTCTGTCCACGGATTTAGTCTTGCAACTCAACTGAACCTTGCACCTGATTGCATATTCCAGTTATAGGGGTGGGTGGACTTATTGTAATTGCAAAATGGGCCAGTAACGCCACTTGTTACACTATACACTAATTATGGTAAAATTATGTATTATTTTACACTTAAATAAATAAAATATATCAATTGACTTAATAAAAAAATGATAGTCCAAGCCCGAAGGTTTGTTATGTTCTGGGAAGTAAAAAAAAAATGTTTGGAGGTTGGGAGGGAGAGGACAATATTCATGTTTGTTTGGTTTTGTTGAGGTTGAGAGGGCATAGGATGACATCTAGTGCTATAATTTGAAAATTGAGGGGGGAGAGAAATACATCCTAGTGTTATGAGTTTGAGATTGAGGGGGAAGTAGACGACATTAGAGTCTAAACATTACAAATATGGAATTTAGACACAAGACTAGGCAATCAAGGCAAAAACCCACGTATGAATAAATCGTTACGCGTCAACGAGGGGCGCCAATTATAGAGTTATTGAAATTATTCACTAATGATGCCCCACGATTGGGAGCCAATTATAACGATATTGAAATTATATGATTCATATTGAGATATTGCCCTGTTATTGAGCACTTGATTGAGATGGCGACGCTTGTATTAGTTACTGCGCACTTGTACATGGTGATGTGGTCTGATTATATATAATGCTTAAAATTATGAAAATAGAAAGACTGTTGATGTTGAACACATCTTATTTGGATGATTACACCTTCGGTACTGAAGATATGATATATAAAATAACAGTTTTGTTAAATTCACAAATTGTTTTTCTGTGATTTTTCTTTCTAATATATTTAATGTCCTATATGGATTTAAGTTACTGGCACTGTGTGTATTAATACGCACAAGCGGGTTATATATGACCTACCCCTTGCCTCTTGGACCCCTTCTCGCCAGTGTTAAAACTAACTAGTATAAAGACTTCTGGTGACAGGGGTTGTGAAGGCTGGCTTCCTATTGGGTGGAGGTAGCCAAAGAGTCACAAGATTTTGCTAAATACAACGGAGTTGATATTTTATAGAAAAAATAAGATTTATGGTGAAATTTATAAAAAAATTCTTCTGAAAAGCGCGTGATTCTCCATGAATGAAGTATTAAAAGGATATTTTACATATAGTACTTTAAAGAAAAATGCCCTTCATCCATGACTTTTTAAATAGATGAGAGGGGTACAAAACATTATCATTACAGAAAGCAATTCAAATTGATTTTACTACCTACTATTTTATTACCAACTGCCAATTAACATTGTTTTTTTAGTACCATGTTTATAAGCTTGTTCGGGTTATATGCATATGTTGTAAAATGTTAGGGGCTAGAAAGGAGGAATTTAGATTAAGTGTATGTGGGTTTTCGTAGAAAGAGATTGATAAACTATTTAGTAAAACAACCTTAAGTACACTGAACCGAAATTCTAATTTCAATTTTTCCTTTATCGACACTTAAGTATTCTTCAAGAGTGACGCCCTAAACCCCACGGCCACTGTTGTGGGTCACATACTCTTCTAAATTTTCAGTATATAGGATTTTTTAATGATTCTAATAGCTGAGTGATACTGCACATGATGTCAAGGGACTACATTTCAAATTTGCAGTTTCCAAAGAAGTAAAACTTTTCTTCTGAAATGACATTATTCTGCTTCCTCCCAAGATGTCTACCACTGCTACCATTGTCCTCAACCCAATTTATGCTTATTGGAAGCTATTTAACAAGTGTAAGATTTTCAAACTTACTTCAAATAAGTATGCCGCAACTTACAATTTCCAAGAAACTGTACTCTCTTTCAGCAGAAAATCAATACCGTATGTAAAAGAGGTCAAAGCCTTAATAGGCACTTTAAAGTTCTTAATCATAAATTAGGCAAATACCAACAGAATAGGCAATTATGGGCAGTATAAATTAACATATGAAACTCGTAATAACATGAAATGCATACATATCTCAACTACATATACGTTACGATCGTGGAAAGGAAAAGGCAAATAGGCAAAATCCGGTCCCTAATTATCAGCTTAGCTTGGTCATTTAACTGCAAGATTTCAAATGGTTGAGCTATAGTTTAACGATGGTCTTATAAAATAATTGTGCTTGGTTATTCTGTTCTACTTTTAATCTTTTAAAATAAACTAGTACTCCTTGAAATAATTATATTAGTGTTCTGTGTTTGTTCTAAATGAATTGCCAAGATATGTAGTATATTTTTTTGTCATTTAAATCTATAATTATTTTTATTTAAAAATATATAAGCATGGGAATAATGAAATATTTAACATTATAAGTTAAAGTTATTCTGGGCCTAGGATCATATAATGGATTGAAACTAGGAGATGCACGTTCCTCATTACTTTTTATTCTAGCCTTAGTGCAAGGATATCGGGGTAATGCAAGAGAGTCCCTGGTTGACATTAAACGGTACAATGCAGCTTTTAAGCTACGCAGATGATTGAGCGTTGTTAGGCAATACTAAGGAAGGTGTGGCAAGAAATGCACAAATTTTACAATAGGCTGGTAAGGAAATAGGTTTAGAATTGAACGCTGAGAAAACTAAATATAGGATCACACAGAGAACACAGATTAGGGACGATAATTTAGAGGTAACTGCGAACAACATATAAATTGACAGGGATAATGAGTTTAAATATTTATGATAAATTTTAGCTAGAAATAACTATAATAAATTGGAGATAGGAAAAGAATACAATCGGGAAATGCATTATTTTACTCGGTCAGTAATTGGTTGGCATTTCATCTACTTTCAAAGAATGTAAGACTCAGAATATACAAAATATAATTTTATCGGTTGTTCTCTGAGTGTGTGAAACGTTGTCTCTTACCTTACATGATGAGAACAAATCTAGGTTTTTCGAGAACAAGGTTCGTAGGAAGATAGTGGGTCCAAAAAGGGGGCGAGGCTACTGTCGAGGGGAGGACTTTACATAATGATGAGTTACATACCATGTACTGAACACAAGACAGTTAGGTTAGTCAAGCCTCGTATATTACGGTGGGTAGTAGCCTACATGCAACGTGAATGGGAGAATCTAGAACCGTGTTAAAGAGTATTTACTGACAAACTCATTGGGAAGAGACCATTAGAAAGACCTAAACGCAGATGGGAGGATAATATTATAATGGACCTTTAAGAACTAGGTGAACTAGATAGAACTAGCTCAAGATGGGGATAGGTGGTCTACTTTTGTAAGCACGGCAATTAACTTTCTAATGCCATAGACTAATCAAGTAAGGATCATGAATAGTGTGAATAAATGAATAAAAAAAATATTTTGAATTATTTTTGGAAAATGAAGGTCTTACATTTCCAGAACATATTATTGCTACGCAAATAGGATTCAAACAAAGAACAGAAATATAAACTGACATTTATATTTACTTTTTCTTATTGTTTCATGCCTTAAATATTTTTGGAAACTCACATTTTTATAGTTGACATTTCTATACAACATGATTATAGGTTATTTTTTTAAATTTATTTCTTACACAATACAAGATCTATGTATATGTTATGGATATTGTGCGAAATCTGAATAATGTAAAGAATAACAGGGAGATGTTGACATTATCCAAATGCAGTGACAAAGTCAGAAATAGAAAGTAGTTTATCTCATTTTCAGTCTGATCTAAAAAATGTCGACACTAGCCAGCAAGATTGAATAACGTTGAATACTCTTTTATAAAACAAGCATGTTAAATACGGATTTTATTTCGGAACGTTACTTTGATCGGGGACCCGAAATTGAATCGTAGCAATGCACTAACATTTTAAATGCCTTATTTTGATGCTTTATTTTCCACTAACTTAACTTAACTTAACCTCAACCCTAGAATTTGACCTTAATTAGGTGCGATTGGATATTGTAAATATTATCGGGATAAACTTCGAAAAAATATTATTCTACCACCTTTCACTTAACATTAACCACGTATTTTGGGCAATATCAACAATATTGATTTCATCCAAGTTCAGACTTTGCCTGTAGTATATATACATAAACTTTGTCAAAGCTTTTTGTATGGTGACGAGTTTTTGTAACTTAAGAAGCTATTAAGTCACTCCTTGATATCATTAGTTAAATATAGACTTATTTTTGACTTGATATGATGATACAATGTAAACTGATTTTTTTTTTTTTTCCAGTAATATCTACTGCCATGGTGAACTTCTGCACACCATCCAGATGGCATCTATATTTTCCGACTCCAAAACGTTTGTCGATATGAAACTGAAAAGTTTACCTAATATAACTTTAGAAAATTTCAACCAATTTATGGACACAACCTCCAGAAATCCAACCCGAGACCAAGTTATAGAATTTGTCAACAAAACGTTTGACCCAGCGGGTAGTGAATTTGAAAATTGGGAGCCAAATGATTGGACCGAAAACGCCGAATTTTTTAACCATGTTCGAGACGTAGAGCTAAAGGAATGGGCCAAAAAACTAAATGCCTTATGGAAGTTTCTGGGTAGAAAAATTAAGGATGATGTGAAAAATAATCCAGACCTCTATTCTATAATTTATGTTCCCAATCCAGTGATCGTCCCTGGAGGACGCTTCCGAGAGTTTTATTATTGGGACTCATATTGGATAGTTCGTGGTCTTTTGCTCTCGGAAATGACTGAAACGGTCAAAGGAATGCTTCAGAACTTCCTTTCTATCGTTGACGAATACGGTTTCATTCCTAATGGAGGAAGAATCTACTACAGTATGAGATCCCAGCCTCCACTTCTCATTCCTATGATACAAAGCTATCTAGAAAAATCCAATGACACTCAGTTTATTAAAGATAATATACATATCATGGAGAAGGAGTTCAATTATTGGCTAACTAACCACACTGTTATGGTGAAGAAGGGTGATAGAATGTTCAGACTAGCCAGATACTTTGATTTATCTTCCGGGCCAAGACCAGAATCCTACAGGTGAGCAGTAAAGAGTGGCTTTTAATGTATGCTTATGTGTGTCGGGCCATAATCTAATACATTAAACACAAAATAATCTATGCTAAAATACAAAATAACACACTCCCCTCGATATATATAATGTATTAAAATGTGTAGGAATAATAATCCAGAAGAAAATGTTTCTAATAGTATCAACTTTAGTTTTAACATGGTATAATACTAAAAACTTTGTTGAAATAAAAGAACATACCTTTGATAGTTTTCTTTTTGCCTTCGAAAAAAAAACAACACATGAGTTCTTGCGAAAATAATTAATTTTATTTAATGTTCTCGTGTTTGGTTAAATAAGTACTTTATTTAGTTATAAAATCTTTTCTGTAAAAACTTCTTAAAAAGTACTGAAGTTGCCCACAACTAGACTAATATTTTCTTACAGATAAGTTTAAATTTTATACACGCCTCGGTGACGTACTTAGCTAACGCGCAAGTTTTGTGTTGAGCTCGGTTGCTGAGGACGGGGAGATTGAGGTTCGAATCTCGCTCGGGTGAACTAGGGATGGCTTTTCCTAAATGGTTATCCACTCTGCCTCCACGCAAATTCAAGTTTATTTACTCTATATTCAACCTTCCCAATTCTTAATCCATTAGAGTAATTAGTACTTAAGCGTATAGCCCGAATGGGTAGTAGGACGCGGTGCCAAGTATTATTTTATTTTATTTATGCTAAGAGTTGTTAGGAAATTGTAGTAATGTCATTGTATGTTTCATCAGATGTATTCCTAAACTGTAGGCTTTTAAGTAATTTGTAAAATCTTAAATTATACAATATTTATAATTGATTATTATTATTATTATTATTATTATTATTAGCACCGCGTCTTACTACCCGTTCGGGTTATACGCATATAATTGATTAATTCATTGTATTGTTATATTCATGTGAATCTAACAGTAAGCCATGGTTACTAATATTAGTTTATTCCAAAATTTATCATTAGCTGAATATCTATTCCATTAATGCTATGTCTATGGGTCGTGGAAGCTCTAGAAGCTATTTGAAGAGGGTTTATTCTTTGTGTGTGGGCAAGATTGACGTATCCTAAATTTCTTTGCCATAATGTAGAGTAAGAATATGGAAAGAAGGGTTGTTTATAAAATACAGACTTATTTTATTACAATTAGCATTGGAAACAGTTTAACTATTATTATTATTATTATTATTATTAGCACCACGTCTTACTACCCGTTCGGGTTATACGCACTTACGCTAATGTGTATTGGTAGGGTGATTGTGAGATTAAATGTAGGACCTACAGTTTAACGTGGAATCCGGACCACGGTGGAGGCCTGGCATTCCCCACATTCACAAGATGTCTTGTCAAAGGTGAAGGAAGGGTTTGTTAATCAGATAAATCTTTGCCAGGACCGAGGATTGAACCCCGGCTGCCAGCACAAAAGTCTGACACCTTACGCCTAGACCACCAGGTCACCAACAGTTTAACTGTATTACAGATTAGTAGTTTGTAGTTTTATCGCCAGCCAATAGTTTGGAACACTAGAGGATCCAGACAAGAAAATATCCAGATGTCAAATATATTAGACCACCCACTTCGGTGGCCGCATGATCTAAGGCATCATTCTCGCAATCGACTGGACTGCCAATTACAGGGATATCGGGGTTTGAATACCAGTCGGGTGTACTGAGGTTATTTTTCGTAAATGGTTTCCAATCTTTCCCAAAAAATGGTGAAAATACTTTATCCAACGTTCCTCGTTCTTAGCAAATTAGTGTAATCAGTACATATGCGTACAGCCCAGTGGGTAGTAAGACGTGGTTAAAAAAGATCCGTGGCATACATATGAATGTAAAAAGAAAATACTTGGCTGATTGTCGTTAAAGCATGCTCTGTCCCCC